>JAJQKJ010002560.1:0-155360 GCA_029574335.1 Rana kukunoris | reverse complement strand
GAAACGAAGGGGGGAGCGCTCCCATTGGCTGGGATCGATCGCGGGGGGGGCGGAAAACACGGACATCCGCCCGCTCGTCGGCGATCGCTCCCAGAGCCAGGGGGACCCCCGCACGCAGCGGAGGGGTTCCCGATGGGACCCCCGAACCGCACGAAGGCGAGGACGTAAATTTAAGCCCTTGTGCCTGTACGAGCCATTCTGTGGCCGTATATGTGCGTGCGGGGGTCCTTAAGTGGTTAAGGTACTGCAAAGGATGACCGTTGGCTAGTTTTTTTATGCGGGTCACGCCAATGTAAAAGTCTGAATGGACCATTAAGGCTTTCATTGTACTAGAATTAATATTTTTTTTTAAAGCTTAAATTGTTTTTTTTGTTGGAAATTCAGCACTAGGGATGAACCGAATACTCCCGGTTAGGTTTGCAGCAGAACACGAACAGGAAAAACATTTTTCAAACATTGCTTAAGTCTATGGACACAAACATGAATAATCAAAACGTGACAATTAAAGGCCAATATGCAAGTTAGTCATCGGGACCCAGGTCCTGCCCCAGGGGACATGTACGGAACTTATCATTTTCCCTCCCCCACGTGTCTCTTCCCCTGATCTCTATGTCAAAATTGATGGCACAACTATTAGCCCATCCCCACATGCCAAAGTCCTAGGTGTAGTCCTGGACTCTCAACTGTCCTTTAACCACTTGACCACTGGGCACTTAAACACCCTTAACCACTTAAGGACCCCCGCACGATTATGTACGTCCACAACATGGCACGTACAGGCACAAGGCCGTAAATTTACGTCCTCGCCTTAGTGCGGGTCGGGGGTCCGATCGGGACCCCCCCCGCTCCGTGCGGTGGTCGGTAAGTGGTCGGGAGCGATCCGGGATGAGGGGGTGGCTATTCGTTTCCAGCCACCCCCTCGCGATCGCTCCCAGCCAATGGGCGTCCGCCTCCCGCCTCTTCCTGTGCTAACTGTAAACACAGGAAGAGGGAAGTGCGTGTTCCTCCTCGTGTCTGCTCTTCCGACCGGATACCGAGGAGAGAAGACATCAGTAACGGTGAGTTGCACCAAACAGTACACTGACACGTTACACATAGGCAACACAACCCCCCCCAGTCACCGCTGATCACCCCCCCCCCTCCCCTGTCACAGTTGTCACTGAATGCAGTGATTTTATATTTATTATCACTGCATTTAGTGTCATTGTTACAGAAAAAAAGTTGCAGGGCAGTTAGTTTTAGGTCCCCTTTAGGTCCAGGGTAGCCCCCTATCCCCCCCCCCAATAAAGGTTTAACCCCTTGATCACCGCCCTAGTTAACCCTTTCACCCCCTATTGCCAGTGTCACTAAGCGATCGGTTTTCTGATCGCTGTATTAGTGGTCACTGTTGCCGCCAGGTAGCTAGGTTTTTTTGAGGTTCACCGCCAGGTTCTATAGCATTAGGTACCCCCATGAATAGAAGTTTTAACCCTTGATTGCCCCTAGTTAACCCTTTTCACCCCCTATTCGCCAGTGTCACTAAGCGATCAGTTTCTGATCGCTGTATTAGTGTCACTGTTGCCGCCAGGTTGCTAGGTTTTTTTTGAGGTCACCGCCAGGGTTCTATAGCGTTAGGGTACCCCCATAAATAGAAGTTTTAACCCTTGATTGCCCCTAGTTAACCCTTTCACCCCCTATTGCCAGTGTCACTAAGCGATCGGTTTTCTGATCGCTGTATTAGTGTCACTGTTGCCGCCAGGTAGCTAGGTTTTTTGAGGTTCACCGCCAGGTTCTATAGCGTTAGGTTCCCCCATGAATAGAAGTTTTAACCCTTGATTGCCCCTAGTTAACCCTTTCACCCCTATTGCCAGTGTCACTAAGCGATCGGTTTTCTGATCGCTGTATTAGTGTCACTGTTGCCGCCAGGTAGCTAGGTTTTTTTGAGGTTCACCGCCAGGTTCTATAGCGTTAGGTACCCCCATAAATAGAAGTTTTAACCCTTGATTGCCCCTAGTTAACCCTTTCACCCCCTATTGCCAGTGTCACTAAGCGATCGGTTTTCTGATCGCTGTATTAGTTGTCACTGTTGCCGCCAGGTAGCTAGGTTTTTTTGAGGTTCACCGCCAGGTTCTATAGCGTTAGGTACCCCATAAATAAAAGTTTTAACCCTTGATTGCCCCCTAGTTAACCCTTTCACCAGTGATCACCGTATAAGTGTTACGGTTGACACTGGTTAGTTAGTTTGCTGTTTATAGCATCAGCGCACCCGCCGTATATTTCCACAATAAAGGTTTAAACCCCCCTGATCGCCCGGCGGGTGATATAAATAAAAATTTTAGCGCCAGTTGGGGGTCAGCGTCGCCCCAGGCAGCGTTAGGTTAGTGCCAGTAACGCTTACTCCCACTCGCAAAGCATACACCCCCCCTTAGTGGGTATAGTATCTGAACGGATCGATACCTGATCTGATCAGATCTATACTAGCGTACCCAGCAGTTTAGGGTACCCAAAACGCATTGTTAGCGGAATCAGCCAGATATCCGCTAGCACCTGCGTTTTTCCGCCCAGCCCAGCCCAACCCACTTCAGTGCAGTATCGATCGTTCACTGTCACTTCAAAAACACATCACACACAACTGCAGCGTTCGCAGAGACAGGCCTGATCCCTGCGATCGCTAACAGTTTTTTTGAAGCGTTTTCTACATTTGCTTTTCTATAGTCAGGTGCTTTTTTTTACCCGTGAATCATCACCAGTCTACGACTAAATTTAGAGCCCAAAATGGCAAAGCGGATGTACTCTGGTGAAGAGGCTGTTAGGATCCTGTGCATGTCGTCAGATGATGATGAGGAGGTCACGCATCTGACAGATTCGGGTTTAGAATATGAGCTTGTTTACGACAGCGGCTCCATGTCAGATAGCTCTGACGACGGAGGGGTGGTCCCTGCTAAGGCCAGGCGTACCCGACCCCATTCTGAGGTTGTTGAGGAGCAAGAACCGCAGGACCCTTGTATGGAGCAGAGAGCCAGTACTAGCGCCGCTATTCCTTCTGGTGGATTGGCAAGCACCAGCGGCCTAGTACACCCCGGTCGTTCATCCAGCACTGCAGTAACACTTGGTGACGTGGCGAGTCTCATAAGTGCAGTTCAAGCTGGCGAGGTGGCAAGCACGAGTAGTGGCCCGCTTCCACCAAGAAGAAGAAAAAGACAGGCCTGTCGTGCCCATAGTGCCCTTCCTGCAGATCTCGCCTTTCCTGATTGGGTCCCCGCCACTTCTGCAGCACCTGTACTTCCCCCATTCACTGGCCAACCCGGTATTCAGGTGGATACAGCGAATTTTATGCCACTTGATTTTTATTCGCTGTATTTCACGGAAGATCTCTATAGATCTATTGTGGACCAGACTAATTTATATGCTGGTGCCTACATCGCCGCTAATCCCCAGACCCTCCTTGCCAAAAATTGGAGACCTCTTACGGTTTCCGAATGTAAGACCTTTCTGGGCCTTACCCTCAATATGGGCATACATCCATTTCCTCAATTGCGCATGTATTGGTCCACAGAGCCAATTGACCAAATGCCCATATTCTCTGCTCACATGGCCAGGAAACGATACGAGGCGATCCTGCGGTTCCTGCATTTCAGCGACAATGCACTCTGTCGTCCACGTGGAGACCCTGAATTTGACCGGCTTTACAAAATTCGGCCCCTCATAAACCATTTCAACGAAAGTTATGCAGCCTTGTTTAATCCCCAGCAAGTTGTCTGCGTTGACGAGTCCCTGGTTAAATTTGCTGGCCGCTTGTCTTTCAAGCAGTTCCTTCCCAGCAAGCGTGCCAGATACGGGGTCAAGCTCTATAAGCTTTGTGACAGGGCAACAGGCTACACATGGAGCTTTAGGGTTTATGAGGGCAAAGATAGTCAGGTAGAGCCGGAAGGATGTCCAGATTACATGGGGAGCGCTGGCAAGATCGTTTGGGACTTGGTGTCACCCTTATTCGGAAAGGGGTACCACTTGTATGTGGACAATTTTTACAGCAGCGTGCCACTTTTTAGTCACTTGTTTGATCAACAGATTGGAGCATGTGGCACCCCCGCCCAGTGTGCGAACTAATCGCCGGGGGCTTTCCCCAGCGCTTGTAGATTCCGTTTAAGCTGGGGGCGAGAGCCTGCTGCATGCCAGATGTAGAATTTGCTCGCTGTTGAAGTGGCGGGACAATAAGATGTTTTCCTTCTTACCACCCTTCACGCAGACACGACAGTACAAATTCGTACGGCGACTGGTGTTGTGGAGAAACCCCTCTGTGTCCACGAATATAACCAAAACATGGGAGGGGTGGACCTCAACGACCAGTTGATGGCGCCGTTATCATATTGCCCGTAAAGTCGCCTGGTACAAAAAAGTGTCTCTACATTTATTCCAATTGACTTTGCTGAAGGCTTTTGTCTTATGCAAAACTTCAGGACAGAATGGATCCTTCCTCCAATTCCAGAAGGATATCATCAACGGACTCCTGTATCCAGGCGGTTCTCCACCTCACCATCCCCTACCAAATGCAGTAGTTAGCCGACTGCATGAGAGGCATTTTATATATGCCCTCGAGAGTACCCCTACCCAACGAGCCCCCCAAAGAAAATGTCGTGTCTGTTACCAAGCGCGGATGGAGGCGTGACACCCGTTATTTTTGTCCCCGATGTCCTGCCGATCCTGGTTTTTGTATTGGTGAATGTTTTTTGAACGCTTCCACACACGAGGGTGAAGTATTAGTGTAGGGCAAAACTTCACAGGCTAGGCACACGTACACAGGGTCTCCCAAGATGCCATTGCATTTTGAGAGACCCAAACCTGGAACCGAAAAGTTCAACAGTTACAAAAAAAAGTAAAAAATAAAAAAACCACAAAAAAAAATATAAATAAATACAAAAACCAAAAATAGTTGTTGTTTTATTGTTCTCTACCTCTCTATTCTCTCGCTATTGTTCTGCTCTTTTTTTCTAATTGTTGTCGTTTTATTGTTCTCTCCCTCTCTATTCTCTCTCTATTGTTCTGCTCTTTTTTACTATATTCTATTCAAAGTTTTATTGTTATGTTTTTTTCATGCTTGCTTTTCAGGTATGTAATTTACTTTACTGTTTTCAGGTATGCCATTCAGCTGTTTGCGCGGAATAATTTAGCGTGACAGCAACAGCGTTTGCTCTCACGATATTATAAAGCCGTGACTCCAGTGCTGTAGGAGGTGATTTCACCACCACAGTTAAAAAAAGAGCATATATGCCGAAGCATGGGGGCATTAGGGGCGGAGGAGTGATTTTGCTCCTAATGCCGCGTACATACGGTTGACATTCCTACAAAGTCTGACCGTGTGTACGCGGCATAGAAAAGTCCGACCGTGTGTACGCGGCATAACTTTTTTGCGGGGAGGATGCCCCCATGCTTCGGCATATATAAATGGTGCATGTATGCCCATCATTAGAAGTGGGTGATTGATGAAGGGAGGTATTCTAATGGTGGGCATACCCACCGATCAATCCATATGAGGAATTACACCCCAAAATACATTCTTCTGCTTCTCCTGAGTAAGGGGATACCACATTTGGGAGCCTAGCCGCGTGTGGGCCCCCAAAAACCAATCACCGCCTTCAGGCTTTCTAAGGGTGTAAATTTTTGATTTCACTCCTCACTATCTATCACAGTTTCGAAGGCCATAAAATGCAAAAATAGCACAAAACCCCCCCCCAAATGACCCCATTTTGGAAAGTAGACACCCCAAGGAAACTTCTGAGAGGCATGTTGAGTCCATTGAATTTTTTTTTTTTGTCCAAAGTGATTGAATAATGACAAAAACATTTAAATAAAAAATAAAAATTACAAAAAGTTGTCACTAAATGATGTATTGCTTACACATGCCATGGTTATATGTGGAGTTGCACCCTAAAATAAATTTTGCTGCTTCTCCCGTGTACGGGGATACCACATGTTTGGGACTTTTTGGGAGCCTAGCCGTTCTTGTACGGTCGGGGGCCCAAAAAAACCAAGCACCGCCTTCAGCATTTCTAAGGGCGCAAATTTTGATTTCACTCCTCACTACCTATCACAGTTTGATGAAGGCCATAAAATGCCAAAATAGCACAAAAACCCCACAAATGACCCCATTTTGGAAAGTAGACACCCCAAGCTATTTGCTTTGTACTGAGAGGCATGTCGAGTCCATGGAATATTTTATATTTTGACACAAGTTGCTGGGAATGGGAATATGACAAACTGATTTTTTTTTAAAACAAAGTTGTCACTAAATGATATATTTCTCACACTATGCCATGGTTATATGTGGAATTGCACCCCAAAATACATTCTGCTGCTTCTCCTGAGTACGGGTAGGATGGATACCACATGTGTGGGACTTTTTGGGAGCCTAGTCGCGTATGGGGCCCTAAAAACCAAGCAGCGCCTTCAGCATTTCTAAGGGCGCAAATTTTTGATTTCACTCCTCACTACCTATCACAGTTTTAAAGGCCATAAAATGCCAAGATGGCACACAACCCCCCCAAATGACCCCATTTTGGAAAGAAGACAAGCTATTTGCTGAGAGGCATTTTGAGCTCATGGAATATTTAATTTTTTTGCCCCAAGTGATTGAATAATGACCAAAAAAAATAAATTACAAAACATTGGGGCTGATTTACTAATGACTCTGCGCTGCGCCGGTACATGCCTTAATTAGTGCGCTGGATGAAGCCCTAATTAGGCGCATGAACCGGCGGCAGCAGCAGCGCGATGTGATTGATAAGTAAAGCCGCCGCCGAACTCCCTGTATAAGTCTATGGGGGGAAATCTTAATAGTGAATTTTAAAGGCTAATCTGCAAGTTTTGTCCTAAAAAGTGTTTGGGGACCTCAGTCCTGCCCCAGGGGACATGTACCAATGCTTTTTTTATTTTTTAAAACGGCCGTTTTTTCGGGAGCAGTGATTTTAATAATGCTAAAAGTGCAATAATAAAAGTGTAATTTTCCTTTAAATTTCGTACCATGGGGGGCTCTAATGTCAGCATGTGAAAAAGCGCATGTTTCCCGTGGTTAGAACTGTCTCTGCACAAAATGTCATTTTTCAAAGGAAAAAAAGCCATTTAAAACTGACTCGCGGCTATAATGAATTGTCGGCTCCCGGCAATTGCAGGAGAATTTCATTCATTAAAAAAAGGAAAAAAAAAAGCGTGGGGGTCCCCCCAAATTCAATAACCAGACCCTTTAGGTCTGGTATGGATATTAAGGGGAACCCCGCCGTCAATTTAAAAAAAAAAATGACGTGGGGTTCCCCCCAAATATCCATAACCAGACCCTTCGGGTCTGGTGTGGAATTTAAGGGGAACTCCACTCCAAATTAAAAAAAAAATGGCGTGGAGTCCCCCCTAAAATCCACACCAGACCCCTTATCCGAGCACGTTGACCTGGCCGGCCGCAGAAAAGAGGGGGGGACAGAGCGCGGCCCCCCCCCTCTCCTGAACCGCACCAGGCCACATGCCCTCAACATTGGGAGGGTGTTTTGGGGTGCCCCCCAAAACACCTTGTCCCCATGTTGATGAGGACAAGGGTCTCTTCCCCACAACCCTTGCCCGGTGGTTGTGGGGGTCTGCGGGCAGGAGGCTTATCGAAATCTGGAAGACCCCTTTAACAAAGGGGCCCCCCAGATCCCGGCCCCCCCCCTGTGTGAAATGGTAATGGGGTACCTTGTACCTCTACCATTTCACGAGTAAAAAAAATGTAAAGGGTTAAAAAAGACAAGAGCCGGTTTTTGACAAGTCCTTTATTATCTTCTTTCTTCTTTCCTTCGGGTTTCTTCTTCCTCCTCCTTCTTCTTCCTCTGCTTCTGTCTTGGGTCTTCTATTCCCGCATCTTGCCCGGCGTGTTCTTCCATCTTCTGTTCCTCCCGCTGTCCTTCTCGTCCGCATCTTCTTCTCCTTCTTGTTCTTCTTCGCCGGAGGCGGCCGCTTCCAATTGAAATCCCCGCTGTCTGCCGGACCACGCCCCCCCCTCTGACGCCACGGGCAAGCTCTTAGGAGTGTGCTGCAAGTGCGTCCGAGGGGGGGGCGTGGTCACATGTCAGAGGGCGGGCAATTCAATTTGAAGCTTCGTGCGCGGCTTTTTCTTTGCCAGAGTCGCCGCTTCCAATTGAATTGCCCGCTTTCTGGAACATGTGACCACGCCCCCCTCTGACGCACTGGCACCACACGGGGACTTTCCTAAGAGCTCGCCCGTGGCGTCAGAGGGGGGGCGTGGTCCGGCAGACAGCGGGGATTTCAATTGGAAGCGGCCGCTCCGGCGAAGAAGAAGAAGGAGAAGATGCGGACGAGAAGGACAGCGGAAGAAGATGGAAGAACACGCCGGGCAAGATGCGGGAATAGAAGACCCAAGACAGAAGCAGAGGAAGAAGAAGGAGGAGGAAGAAGAAACCCGAAGGAAAGAAGAAAGAAGATAATAAAGGACTGGTCAAAAACCGGCTCTTGTCTTTTTTTAACTGACACTTTTTTTTTACTCGTGAAATGGTAGAGGTACAAGGTACCCCATTACCATTTCACACAGGGGGGGGGCCGGGATCTGGGGGGCCCCTTTGTTAAAGGGGTCTTCCAGATTTCGATAAGCCTCCTGCCCGCAGACCCCCACAACCACCGGGCAAGGGTTGTGGGGAAGAGACCCTTGTCCTCATCAACATGGGGACAAGGTGTTTTGGGGGGCACCCCAAAACACCCTCCCAATGTTGAGGGCATGTGGCCTGGTGCGGTTCAGGAGAGGGGGGGGGCCGCGCTCTGTCCCCCCCTCTTTTCTGCGGCCGGCCAGGTCAACGTGCTCGGATAAGGGGTCTGGTGTGGATTTTAGGGGGGACTCCACGCCATTTTTTTTTTAATTTGGGGTGGAGTTCCCCTTAAATTCCACACCAGACCCGAAGGGTCTGGTTATGGATATTTGGGGGGACCCCCACGTCATTTTTTTTAAAAATTGATGGCGGGGTTCCCCTTAATATCCATATCAGACCTGAAGGGCCTGTTATTGAATTTGGGGGGACCCCCACGTCATTTGAATCATTTTTTTTAAATTCGTACCATGGGGGGGGGGGGGGGGGGATGTCAGCAGGTGAATAAAGTGCACTTTTCCTGCGGTTAGAAATATGTCTTTGCACAAAATGACATTCTGAAAAAAAAAAAAAAAAAAAAAGCCATTTAAAACTGACTCGCGGCTATAATGAATTGTCGGCTCCCGACAATTGCAGGAGAATTCATTCATTAAAAAAACGAAAAAATAAAGCGTGGGGGTCCCCCCAAATTCAATAACCAGACCCTTTAGGTCTGGTATGGATATTAAGGGGAACCCCGCCGTCAATTTAAAAAAAAATGACGTGGGGTTCCCCCCAAATATCCATAACCAGACCCTTCAGGTCTGGTGTGGAATTTAAGGGGAACTCCACCCCAAATAAAAAAAAATGGCGTGGAGTCCCCCCTAAAATCCACACCAGACCCCTTATCCGAGCACGTTGACCTGGCCGGCCGCAGAAAAGAGGGGGGGACAGAGCGCGGCCCCCCCCCTCTCCTGAACCGCACCAGGCCACATGCCCTCAACATTGGGAGGGTGTTTTGGGGTGCCCCCCAAAACACCTTGTCCCCATGTTGATGAGGACAAGGGTCTCTTCCCCACAACCCTTGCCCGGTGGTTGTGGGGGTCTGCGGGCAGGAGGCTTATCGAAATCTGGAAGACCCCTTTAACAAAGGGGCCCCCCAGATCCCGGCCCCCCCCTGTGTGAAATGGTAATGGGGTACCTTGTACCTCTACCATTTCACGAGAAAAAAAAAGTGTCAGTGTAAAAAAAGACAAGAGCCGGTTTTTGACAAGTCCTTTATTATCTTCTTTCCTTCCTTCGGGTTTCTTCTTCCTCCTCCTTCTTCTTCCTCTGCTTCTGTCTTGGGTCTTCTATTCCCGCATCTTGCCCGGCGTGTTCTTCCATCTTCTTCCGCTGTCCTTCTCGTCCGCATCTTCTCCTTCTTCTTCTTCGCCGGAGCGGCCGCTTCCAATTGAAATCCCCGCTGTCTGCCGGACCACGCCCCCCCTCTGACGCCACGGGCAAGCTCTTAGGAAAGTCCCCGTGTGGTGCCAGTGCGTCAGAGGGGGGCGTGGTCACATGTTCCAGAAAGCGGGCAATTCAATTGGAAGCGGCGACTCTGGCAAAGAAAAAGCCGCGCACGAGCTTCAAATTGAATTGCCCGCCCTCTGACATGTGACCACGCCCCCCTCTGACGCACTTGCAGCACACTCCTAAGAGCTTGCCCGTGGCGTCAGAGGGGGGGCGTGGTCCGGCAGACAGCGGGGATTTCAATTGGAAGCGGCCGCTCCGGCGAAGAAGAACAAGAAGGAGAAGAAGATGCGGACGAGAAGGACAGCGGGAGGAAAGAAGATGGAAGAACACGCCGGGCAAGATGCGGGAATAGAAGACCCAAGACAGAAGCAGAGGAAGAAGAAGGAGGAGGAAGAAGAAACCCGAAGAAAGAAGAAAGAAGATAATAAAGGACTTGTCAAAAACCGGCTCTTGTCTTTTTTAACCCTTTACATTTTTTTTACTCGTGAAATGGTAGAGGTACAAGGTACCCCATTACCATTTCACACAGGGGGGGGGGCGGGATCTGGGGGGCCCCTTTGTTAAAGGGGTCTTCCAGATTTCGATAAGCCTCCTGCCCGCAGACCCCCACAACCACCGGGCAAGGGTTGTGGGGAAGAGACCCTTGTCCTCATCAACATGGGGACAAGGTGTTTTGGGGGGCACCCCAAAACACCCTCCCAATGTTGAGGGCATGTGGCCTGGTGCGGTTCAGGAGAGGGGGGGGGCCGCGCTCTGTCCCCCCCTCTTTTCTGCGGCCGGCCAGGTCAACGTGCTCGGATAAGGGGTCTGGTGTGGATTTTAGGGGGGACTCCACGCCATTTTTTTTTTAATTTGGAGTGGAGTTCCCCTTAAATTCCACACCAGACCTGAAGGGTCTGGTTATGGATATTTGGGGGGAACCCCACGTCATTTTTTTTTAAAATTGATGGCGGGGTTCCCCTTAATATCCATACCAGACCTAAAGGGTCTGGTTATTGAATTTGGGGGGACCCCCACGCTTTTTTTTTGGTGTTTTTAATGAATGAATTCTCCTGCAATTTCCAGGAGCTGACAATTCATTATTGCCGCGAGTCAGTTTTAAATGGCTTTTTTCCTTCAGAATGTCATTTTTCACATGCTGACATTACACCCAGGGCCGCCATCAGGGGGGTACAGGCAGTACACCTGCAGGGCCGCCATTAGGGGGGTACAGGCATTACACCGCCCGGGGGTCCCCAGGGGCCCGGATGGGAACCACCCTAAAACAAAAAAAAATATTTTTTTTTTTTTTTTAAGGGCTCCGAAGGTCCCCAGGGGCCCGGAGGCCACTAAGGGCCCCAGATGGCAAGCCCTTTTTTTTAAATAAAATATATATATATTTAAAAAAAATATATATATTTTTTTAATATATTTGTTTTTTTTTTTTTTAAGGAAAGGGCCCAGAGGTCCCCAGGGCCCTGGAAGGCTACCCCCTTGTTTTTTTACTTTTTTTCGATAAATGTTATATTTAAAAAATATATATATATGTATTTTCTCTCTTTTTTATTTTTATTTTATAAAGAGCACAGAGGTCCCCAGGGCCCCGGATGGCTACCCCCCTTTTTTATATATATTTTTCTTTATTTCTTATTTCTGTCAAAATTTTTGTAAAGGGCCCCCCCGCTCCTCAATTTGTGGCACCACCCCCCCCCCGCTTCTCAATTTCATGCGGCAGCCCCCCCCCCCCGGTTCTCTGCTCCAGGGGGCCCATGCCTGAAGCTGTGTAAGGGGCCCCAAAATTCATGATGGCGGCCCTGTACACCTGTAAGGGGCCCGGGGGTCCGGAGGTGCCCAGATGCCTGGAGGCCCCCCAGCGCCCCAGATGGTAACCCCCCTCTTTTTTTTTTTGTATATATATTTGTTAGTTGGTTTTTGTAGGATTTTTTATTAAAGGGCCAATTTTTGGAATTTAATATTTTTTAGCAGTCTGGAGGTCCCCAGGGCCCCGGGTGGCAACCCCCCAAATTTTTTGTTATTAAAGGGCCAATGTTTTGTTTTAGGGGTCTGGAGGTCCCCAGTGGCCCGGAGATCCCCAGGGCTCCAGATGACAACCCCCCACCTTTACAAAAAAAAAACAAAAAAAAAAAAATTATATATTTTTTGGTTATTTTTTAAACATATATATATATAATATAATTTTGAAAGCTCCCAGAGGGCCCCAGATGACAACCTTTTTGCTTCTAAAAATGTTATAAACATTTTCCCCAGGTTTGTTACTTTTTACTTTAATTTCTTTTTTAAAGTGTATTTTGTGCGTGAAGTCGAGAGAGAGGAGCTGGACTTGCAATCGCCATCCTTCTCCATGCCCCCGGTGGCAATGGTGGGTGTGAGGGGGGCCACCTGTACCCCGATGGGACAGAGGGACTCCCCCTATGAAGGAGTGTAGCCCACCCAGCCAGCCCTGTAGGTCCTTCGCCTCCCTTTATTTTAGGAGACCTCATGGCCAAAGTGTGTGCAAGTGTGGTGTTTTTTTTTTGTGGGGGGGGGGGGGTGGGCATACTAAGCACAGGCGTACCTTGCATAGCACACCCCACTGGGACACCACCAAACTCAATTCACATGTAGCCGAGACCGGGATCCGAACCCTTGGCTGCAGAGGTGAACGGCTTGTCAGCGCAGTGCCATTCACGTTGAGCCACCACAGCTCCCACCCAATGTTATTTTTTTTTTAGATTTTTGGTAGTTATTTTTTATTAAAGGGCCCAGAGCTCCCAAGGCAACCCCCTTTTTTATTATTTTATATATGTAGATATTGTAATTTATTTTTCATTAAAGAGCCCAGAAGTTTCTTTTTATTAAAGGGCCCAGTGGTCCCCAGGGCCCCCGGATGGCTACCACCCTTTTTAATATATATTTTTCTATATGTATTTTTTAGTAAAGGAACCCCCCGCTTATCAAATTGCGGCAGCCCCCCCCCCTTCTTAATATCAGGCGGCACCCCCCCCCCCTATTCTCTGCTCCAGGGGGCCCATGCCTGAAGCTGTGTAAGGGGCCCCATAATTCCTGATGGCGCCCCTAATTGCCTCCCCCCCCCCATGGTACGAAATTTCAAGGAATTTTTCACTTTTATTGTTGCACTTTAACCACTTCCATACCGCGCCTATTCTGGCACTTCTCTCCTTCATGTAACAATTATATTTTCTTCCTTGAAACTTACTCAGGACCCCCAAACATTATATATATTTTATTAACAAACACCCTAGGGAATAAAGTGGCCATTTTTTCGGACACATTTCCAACAGTATTTGTGCCAAAAATTTTCAAACGTTTTTTTTTTTTTTTGGCTTTCAAAAAAAAACCTGTTTCATGAATGACAAAATAAGAAAGCAGTAAAGCTAGCCCAATTTTTAGGGATAAGGTAAAAGATGATGTTCCCCGAGTAAATAGATACCTAACTTGTCACGCTTTCATATTGCGCACACTCATGGAATGGCGCTAAACTTCGTTATTAAAAATCTCCATAGGCAACGCTTGACTTTTTTTCTCAGGTTACCACTTTTGAGTTACAGAGGAGGTCTAGTGCTAAAATTATTGCTCTCGCTCTAACGCACGCTATGATACCTCACATGTGGGGTTTGAAGGATGTTTACATATGTGGGTGGGACTTGCATGCGTGTTCGCTTCTGAGTGCGAGCTACTAGGGACAGGAGCATTTAAATTCCTTTGTTATTTTATTTTTTTACTTAATATTTTAATTTTTGCACTTGTTTGTCCCTTTGTTTGTATTATTTTTCACTTTTCTTCCTATTACAAGGAATGTAAACATCCCTTGTAATAGGACTAGTGTGTGACAGGTCCTCTTTATAGAGAAAGGCGGGGTCAATTAGACCCCACATCTGTCCTCCAGGCTGGAAAGCATGGTAATTGGTTTAAAAAAAAAACATCTCATGCTTTCAGCTGCAATCATGTTCGTTCAGCACAGTAGCGTAGTGTGTAGCATGTTCACCTAGCAGCAAAAGGGTTGCTGGTTCGAATCCCGCCCGTGACACTATCTGCCTGGAGTTTGCATGTTCTCCCTGTGCGGGTTTCCTCCCACAATCTAAAAACATGCTGTAAATTGGATCCTGTCTAAATAAGCCCTAATATGCAGTAGGATATTTAGGTTTTGTGCTGCCCTAGGCCTGACCAAATTTTGGCACCCCCCTAATAGAAAAATGACCCACCCTTCCTGTCAAGGCCACACCCTGTTTTTTTATGACCCACCCAGGAATTTTCAGGGGACACACACAAGTTCTGTGGGGGGGGGGGGGGGGGGACCCTTAATTTGCCTAGTTTTTCGATCACTTCCTGTTTGGCTATGGGGCAGGAAGTGAAGGCCAATCTCCCCAAACGGACAGGGATAATACAAAATAAACTGACAGAGCTTCTAACCCCCCCCCCCCCAACTCTATCCAAAATGAAAGAAATCCAAAAAATAAAAGTGATGATTATTGTTCCAGTTTAACCCCAAATTTCAGATCATTTTATTGAGAGGCTTAAGAAAATATAACCATGCCAATAGGCCAGGATCCAGCGTTGCTAATATGTATGAATGTGTGTTAGGGACCCCCACAAACACCACCCAATGTTAAATCAACTATTTTCTTGTTTGTTTTGGGGATGCCTGCACCCCTGATAGGGTAAAGACACCTCACAAATGTTGTCACTTTCTACTTAATTCATTCACTTCCTGCCACACAGCCAAACAGGAAGTGAGGGAAACACCTGAGTAATGTTTTGTTGGGGACACACAGATCAATATAAATAGTTTCCCATTTTGGAAATGGCATTTTGCTGTGTACACCCCAAATTAGTAGGAATCTTGGACTTTGGGGTCCATTTACTAAAGGCAAATCCACTTTGCACTACAAGTGGACAAGCAAGGAAGAAAACTCAAAACTTGGCGGGATTGGAAGTAAAAACCATCAGTGCTTCCCTTCTGATTTTCATTGCCTACGCTTCTACTGCAGAGCGGCTTTGCCTTTACTAAACCCCAAAATAACTAATCATTTGGGGTGTACACTGCAGTGCAATTTGCTTAATGGTGACACTAGTTAGATTGACCTGTGTCCCAAAGAAAAGACCATTGGTAGGGTTTTAACCTCACTTCCTGTTCAGCTGTGTGACAGGAAGTGAAGCCAATTTTAGGAAAAGGGACACAAAGCCCAACCTAAAAACACTAGCAGGGGTTCTAACACTCAATTGGCTTCCCTCAAACAACCCACAATTAGAATAGGATTGTCTTGTGCTAGTTTCAAGCACAGCGCTGTAAATCAGCACTTCAAGCCTGTCCACCAATACACCACCCCCCCCCCACCCCCCCTCCAACAGGCCCTGTTTGCAGCTTTTCCTACATCTTGCACATGTGCTTTAAAAAGTCAGTCTGGACATCAGTTCTAGGAAACAATACTTACCGCTTTGTCCTTCCTTTTCTGGTGACTAAACATTTCATGCATACACACCAGGAAAGAGCTTAGAGACAAATCACACTTGATGGTTTAGGCCCAAACTAGTTCAGCTGCAGCGGTTGAAATCCATAGCATGAAAAAAATATCACAAAACAAACTTCAAAATTTGAAAGTAATTTTATTGGTCCACAAAACAAGGAAAGCAAAACAAAAAATTACAAATAAACACACCAAAAATATATAAAAACACCTAAAAACAAAAAAGACCAACGTTTATTTCACAGTCATTGGAAAATAAATCATGCTTTTGAAATAACAGGATAGACCCACAGGATTAAAACATTAGTCATTAACATCTTGAGAAACATTTAGCAAAATTATGTAGCAGAGAAAACATCAAAAAATACAAAACTTGCTCCAAAACATCTCTGTTTCACTCCGCCATTCCTTCCAGCCAGCAAATCTGCCCCCTCTGAGGGGCAGCTGACACGTGCAGTATCCACGCTTTTTATAACATGTGTGCTAATGAACCAATTGGAAACACATGAAGAAATGTCAGCCTCTAGTTTGTGTGCACTTGGAACTGCTTACACCTGTTAAGGATGTCCTTAAATTACTAAGCCAAAAAAAGAGCTTTCTGAGCATGCTCAGAAAGATGCAAGTCATTTTCAGGATGAAACTTCCAACTTCTTTTTCTAACTGTTCGAGCATGCCCAGTTCACTCGAAATGCAGTACCAGAATCAAATCTGCAATGGCGGATGAAAGCATTAGAGGTGTTAAATTTTTTTTTGGTCCCCATGAAGTGATGCTTTACAAGCTGAACGGGAGGTCTTATAGAATTTTTTACGTAACAAACCTAAATAGTAATAATTTAAAAGCCCCTGTCCCTAGTAGCTCGCAGTCAGAAGCGAACAAGCAGCATTTTTATTGTTTCCGGTTACCAGTTTAGATTTACAGATGAGGTCTAGTGCTATAAATATTCCTCTTGCTGTTACGCACGCTATGATACCTCACATGTGTGGTTTGAAGAATGTTTCCATATATGGGGGCGGGCCTTAAATGTGTAAGCCCCGCCCACATATTGAACCCCCGTTCAAACCCCACATGTGAGGTATCATAGCGTACGTTAGAGCGAGAGCAATACTTTTAGCACTAGACCTCCTCTGTAAATCTAAACTGGTAACCTGAAACACATAAAAAAGCGTTGCCTATGGGTATTTTCAAGTACTGAAGTTTGGCGCCATTCCATGAGTGTGTGCAATATTAAAGTGTAACATGTTGGGTATCTATTTACTCGGTGTAACATCATCTTTCACATTATGGCCATAAATTGGGCTAACTTTAGTGTATTCTTAATTTGTAACCACTTGAGCCCCAGAGCATATTACTGGTCACTGACGGGGCCATTTTTTGCATTTCAACACTGCGTCATTTTGACTGACAATTGCGTGGTTGTGCGACGTGGCCCCCAAAAAAATTGGGCGTCCTCATCCTCCCCCCCCCCCCCCCCTAAAAATTTTTTTTTTTTTTTTTTGTTGGTGGTATTTGATCACCTCTGCGTTTTTTCTTATTTTTGCTTGACCCAAAAATATAGCGACAATTTGGTAACTAAAAAAACATCTTTTTTACTGTTTGCTATAATAAATCTCCCCCAAAATATATTCAAAAAATGTTTGCCCTCAGTTTAGGCCGATAAGTATTCTTGGACATATTTTTGGTTGCAAAAAATCACAATAAGCGTTTGATTGGTTTGGGCAAAAGTTCTAAGTAGGGGTTGGTCTTATGGGTTTTTTTGGAATAATTTTTTGTTTTACTAGTAATGGTGGCTATCATTGTTTTTTCTGTCTAATGCGACATTGTGGCGGACACATTTTTGTGAGATTTGGCATTTTTGTAGCGAGCAATGGTATATAAATGCATTGCTTACTATAAAAATGACACTGGCAGGGAAGGGGTTAACACTAGGGGCGCGGAAGGGGTTGAATATGTTACCTGGGTGTGTTCTAACTGTAAAGGGGGTGGGACTGTGTAGGGGAAATGACAGATCGCTGTTCATACATTGTAGGGACAGACGAGCAGGCATTCCCCCCCCCCCTGACAGGACCGGGATAAAGGGGAACTCCACCCCAAATTACAAAAAAAAACGGCGTGGGGGTCCCCCTTCAGGTGCACAACAGGCTCTTAGATTTGATCTGGAACATAAGGGGTTAAACCCACGCCAAAAAACGGCGTGGGGTTCCCCCTCAGATCCAGACCAAACCCTTCTCCCAGGCACGCAGTCTGGCCGGACAGGAATGGGGGTGGGGACGAGCGAGCGCCCCCCCCCCTCCTGAGCCGTACCAGACCACATGCCCTCGACATGGGGGAGTGTGTGCTGTGGGGGAGGGGGGCACTGCCCCCCCACCCCAAAGCACTCTTGTCCCCATGTCGATAGGGACAAGAGCCTCTTCCCGACAACCCTGGCCGTTGGTTGTCGGGGTATGCGGGCGGGGGGCTTATCAGAATCTGAGAGCCCCCTATATTAAGGGGGCCCCCAGATTCTGGCCCCCCACCCTATGTGAATGAGTATGGGGTACATCGTACCCCTACCCATTCACCGGGTGGAAAAGTGTAAACACCAAAAAAAACACACAGAAAAAAATAATTTATTAGTCAGCTCCGGGGGTCTTCTGCCGGGACCCCCCACCACCAGCCCATTGGGCCCCGGGCTTCGCCGTCTTCTGCCGGGGGGGACACCCACCGATGATCTCCGCCATGTCCAGCCAGGCCCCCACCCCAAAATAAGCTCTTTCACATCCGGGGGGGGCCGGCCGAAAAAAGCAGAGAACAACGGGGGCGGAGCCCCTCGGTCTTCCAGACGTTTTCTGCCGGGGGGGCTCCAGCCCCGCACCGGTCTTCGCCGCCGCCTTCCGCCGGGGGGGGACACCCACCGATGCTCTCGGCCATGTTCGGCCAGGCCCCCTACCCCAAATCAAGCTCTTTTACATCCGGGGGGGGCCGGCGGAAATGGCGGAGAACAACGGGGGCGAAACCCCTCCTCGGTCTTCGCCTTCCGCCGGGGGGGTACACCTACCCCCCCCCCGGTCTTCGCCGCCGCCTTCCGCCGGGGAGAGAGACACCCACCGATGCTCTCCGCCATGTTCGGCCAGGCCCCCTACCCCAAATCAAGCTCTTTTACATCCGGGGGGGGCCGGCGGAAATGGCGGAGAACAACGGGGGCGTCGCCACTCCTCGGTCTTCTAGCCGTCTTCTGCCGGGGGGGGGAAACACCCACCCATGCTCTCCGCCATGCTCGACTGTGCCCCCACCCCAAAATGAAGCTCTTTTACATCCGGGGGGGGCCGGCCGAAAACAGCGGAGAACAACGGGGGTGTCGCCCCACCTCGGGCTCCTCCGCTTCTGCCTGGCTCCTCCCAGGGCTTCTTTCGCCGTCTTCCGCCGGAGGGCGCCACTCTCCGGGCTTCTCGACGTTGTCTTCCGCCGCGGGGGCCAGGCCTTCTTCTTTGCCGCCCCCTTCGATTTTTTCGGCCTGGACGGGGGTCGCACATCCCATCCAGGACTTGGACGTGGCGGGCTTCTCGTCGCCGTCTTCTGCCGCTGCCCCCTTCACCACGAAGCTCCGTGCTTGTTTGATGAGGGCAGCGGGCTTCCGTCGTCTTCTCCGGGGCGAGGGTCGTACATCCCACCCCGGATTTCGTCGCCGTCTTCTGCCGCTGCCCCCTTCACCACGAAGCTCCGTGCTTGTTTGATGAGGGCAGCGGGCTTCCGTCGCAGTCTTCCGCCGCGGGGTGACACTCGCGGGCTTCTTCTTCCATTCGATGTTGACACGGCGAGGTCCGGCGCTGAAATGCCTTCTGAGCGGCGGGCAAGGACTTATATTGGCATTGGGCGTGGGCGTGGTTATGCCAACATGTGACCTTAACCCATGTGACAGTGATGTCACGTCACATCACTGTCACATGGGTTAAGGTCACATGTTGGCATAACCACGCCCACGCCCAATGCCAATATAAGTCCTTGCCCGCCACTCAGAAGGCATTTCAGCGCCGGACCTCGCCGTGTCAACATCGAATGGAAGAAGAAGCCCGCGAGTGTCACCCCGCGGCGGAAGACTGCGACGGAAGCCCGCTGCCCTCATCAAACAAGCACGGAGCTTCGTGGTGAAGGGGGCAGCGGCAGAAGACGGCGACGAAATCCGGGGTGGGATGTACGACCCTCGCCCCGGAGAAGACGACGGAAGCCCGCTGCCCTCATCAAACAAGCACGGAGCTTCGTGGTGAAGGGGGCAGCGGCAGAAGACGGCGACGAGAAGCCCGCCACGTCCAAGTCCTGGATGGGATGTGCGACCCCCATCCAGGCCGAAAAAATCGAGGGGGGCGGCAAAGAAGAAGGCCTGGCCCCCGCGGCGGAAGACAACGTCGAGAAGCCCGGAGAGTGGCGCCCTCCGGCGGAAGACGGCAAAAGAAGCCCTGGCCCCTAGTAGGAGCCAGGCAGAACCCGGCGACGAAATCCGGGGTGGGATGTACGACCCTCGCCCCGGAGAAGACGACGGAAGCCCGCTGCCCTCATCAAACAAGCACGGAGCTTCGTGGTGAAGGGGGCAGCGGCAGAAGACAGCGACGAGAAGCCCGCCACGTCCAAGTCCTGGATGGGATGTACGACCCCCGTCCAGGCAGAAGAATTTGAAGGGGGCGGCGGAAGACCCTCAAAAGTGAAAACGTTCACCAGGTGAATGGGTAGGGGTACGATGTACCCCATACTCATTCACATAGGGTGGGGGCCCGAAATCTGGGGGCCACCTTATTAAACGGGGCTCCCAGATTCTGATTGGCTCCCGCCCGCATACCCCGACAACCAATGGCTAGGGTTGTCGGGAAGAGGCTCTTGTCCCGATCGACATGGGGACAAGAGTGCTTTGGGGTGGGGGGGCAGCGCCCCCCTCCCCCAAAGCACACACTCCCCCATGTCGAGGGCATGTGGTCTGGTACGGCTCAGGAGGGGGGGGGGCGCTCGCTCGTCCCCACCCCCATTCCTGTCCGGCCAGACTGCATGCCTGGGATGAGGGCTTGGTACGGATCTGGGGGGGAACCCCACGCCGATTTTGGCGTGGGTTAACCCCTCACGTTCCGGACCAAGCCGGAGAGCCTATTGTACCCCTGGGGGGGAAGCCGCGCCGGTTTCACATTTGAAATTTGGCGCGGAGTTCCCCTTCAGTTCAGTTTCAGCGCAGCCCGAGAACAGCTCGGAGCTTGCCGTGCGCCGCTCCAGGCAGTGCAAACACTGCTACGCCGCCTGGTATTTACCAAGGATTTCCCGGCGTACTGAAGAGGCGCGCGGTGAGCTCCGATTTTTCCCTCTGCGCATGCCCAGTATGCAAGTGAACCTTCCGAGGTTCTAGCGTACTTTGCAAGGGCACGGGGATCGGGTCCCAAAAGTCACTTTCCCTTTCAAATCGGCCCGCCACACAAGTTTAAACACATGTCACTACACTTCCCCTGCATCACCCCCCTCCCTCCCCTCATAAACTCCCGCCCGAATCCCCGATGTTTACATTACTAAATGCCGCACGCCAGCTCTGTACTGGCGTGCTGTGCGCCCTCTTCTGGGCGCATTAGGCACTTTAGTAAATGAGGAAACACGCTGCACTGGCAGCGTGTTTCTTTGGTAAATGTCAAAAACAGGTTTACTCCTGCTTGTGCACCATGAGTCTTGGCGCACAGGCTTGGTAAATCAGCCCAATTGTCACTAAATGATATATTCCCACATGTGTGGGAATTTTTGGGAGCCTAGCCGCGTACGGGACCCCAAAAAACAATCACCACCTTCAAGATTTCTAAGGACATCAATTTTTGATTTCACTCACACAAATCTTGAAGGCGGTGATTGGTTTTCGGGGTCCCGTATGCGGCTAGGCTCAGAAAAAGTCCCACACATGTGGTATCCCCATACTCAGGAGAAGCAGCAGAATGTATTTTGGGGTGCAATTCCACATATAACCATGGCATGTGTGAGAAATATATCATTTAGTGACAACGTTTTGTAAATTATTATTTTTTTTTTCTTGGTCATTTTTCAATGACTTGGGGCAAACAAATGTAATATTCCATGGACTCAACATGCCTCTCAGCAAATAGCTTGGGGTGTCTTCTTTCCAAAATGGGGTCATTTGGGGGGGTTGTGTGCCATCTTGGCATTTTATGGCCTTCAAAACGTGATAGGTAGTGAGGAGTGAAATCAAAAATGTATGCCCTTAGAAATCCTGAAGGCGGTGCTTGTTTTTCGGGGCCCTGTACGCGGCTAGGCTCCCAAAAAGTCCCACACATGTGGTATCCCCGTACTCAGGAGAAGCAGCAGAATGTATTTTGGGGTGCAATTCCACATATAACCATGGCATGTGTGAGCAATATATCATTTAGTGACAACTTTGTGTAAAAAAAATCAGTTTGTCATGTTCCCGCAACTTGTGTCAAAATAAAAAATATTCCATGGACTCGACCTGCCTCTCAGCAAATAGCTTGGGTGTCTACTTTCCAAAATGGGGTCATTTGGGGGGGTTTTGTGCTATTTCGGCATTTTATGGCCTTCGAAACTGTGATAGGTAGTGAGGAGTGAAATCAAAAATTTGCGCCCTTAGAAATGCTGAAGGCGGTGCTTGGTTTTTGGGGCCCCATACGTGGCTAGGCTTCCAAAAAGTCCCAAACATGTGGTATCCCCGTACTCAGGAGAAGCAGGAGAATGTATTTTGGGGTGTAATTCCACATATGCCCATGGCATGTGTGAGAAATATCAGTTTGTCATATTCCCGCAACTTGTGTCAAAATATAAAATATTTCATGGACTCAACATGCCTCTCAGCAAATAGCTTTGGGTGTCTACTTTCCAAAATGGGGTCGTTTGGGGGGGTTTTGTGCTATTTTGGCATTTTATGGCCTTCGAAACTGTGATAGGTAGTGAGGAGTGAAATCAAAAATTTGCGTCCTTAGAAATGCTGAAGGCGGTGCTTGGTTTTTGGGGTCCCGTACGCGGCTAGGCTCCCAAAAAGTCCCAAACATGTGGTATTCCCGTACTCGGGAGAAGCAGCAGAATGTATTTTGGGGTGCAATTCCACATATAACCATGGCATGTGTGAGCAATATATCATTTACTGACAACTTTTTGTAAAACATTTTTTTTTTTGGTCATTATTCAATCACTTGGGACAAAAAAAAATATTCAATGGACTCAACATGCTTCTCAGCAGTTTGCTTGGGGTGTCTACTTTCCAAAATGGGGTCATTTGGGGGGGTTTTGTACTGCCCTGCCATTTTATCACCTCAAGAAATGAGATAGGCAGTCATAAAATAAAAGCTGTGTAAATTCCAGAAAATGTACCCTAGTTTGTAGACGCTATAACTTTTGCGAAAACCAATAAATATACGCTTATTGCAATTTTTTTTACTAAAGACATGTGGCTGAATACATTTTTGCCTAAATGTTTGACTAAAATTTAGTTTATTCGATATTTTTTACTTTTTGTTATAAGAAAAATCGTTTTTTTTTTTTAAATTTACGGTCTTTTTCCGTTAATATCGCAAAAAATAAAAATCGCAGAGGCAATCAAATACCATCAAAAGAAAGCTCTATTTGTGGGAAGAAAAGGACGTAAATTTCGTTTCGATATAACATCGCATGACCGCGCAATTACCAGTTAAAGCAGCGCAGTGCCAAATTGTAAAAACACCTTGGGTCTTTTAGCTGCGTAAAGGTCCGGGTCTTAAGTGGTTAATAACCAGACCAATTTTCAGCTTTCGGTGCTCTCACAGTTTGAATGACAATAACTCGGTCATACAACACTGTAACCAAATGAAATTTTTGTCCTTTTTTTCCCACAAATAGAGCTTTCTTTTGGTGGTATTTGATCACCTCTGCGTTTTTTTTTTTGCTATAAATGAAAAAAGAACGAAAATTTTGCAAAAAATAATAATTTTTCTTCATTTCTATTATAAAATTTTGCAAAAAAGTAATTTTTCTTCATAAATTTGGCCTAAAATGTATACTGCTACATATTTTTGGTAAAAAAAAATTAAAAATGTTGGATATTATTTAGTCTGGGTGAAAGTTATGGGGTCTACAAACTATGGTACCAATTACTGAAAATTGATGAATTTCATCACACCTAATGTACTGACAGCCTCTCTCATTTCTTGAGACCCCAACATGCCAGAAAAGTACAAATACCCCCCAAATTACCCCTTTTTGGAAAGAAGACATTCCAATGTATTTAGAAAGAGGCCTGGTGAGTTTTTTAAAGTTGTCATTTTTTCCCACAATTCTTTGCAAAATCAAGATTTTTTTTTCCATCAAATTTTCATAATATTAGGTTATTTCTCACACACAGCATATGCATACCACAAATTACACCCCAAAACACATTCTGCTATTCCTCCTGAGTATGGCGATACTCCATGTGTGAGACTTTTACACAGTGAGGCCACATACAGAGGCCCAACATGCAGGGAGCACCCAGGCCAATTCTGACATTTCTCTCCTACATGTAAAAATCATCATTTATTTGCTAGAAAATTACATAAAACCCCAAAACATGATATAAAGATACCTCACATGTGTGGTTTGAACACAGTTTTTATATGTGGGCGGGACTTGCGTATGCGTTCGCTTCTGCATGCGAGCTCACGGGGACAGGGGCGCTGTATGCCCAGAGTCATGCGGAGTATGCCCAGAGTATTGCGGAGTATGCCCAGAGTATGCCCAGAGTATGCCCAGAGTATTGCCAGAGTATGCCCAGAGTATTGCCAGATTATGCCCAGAGTATTGCCAGAGTATGCCCAGAGTATTGCCAGAGTATTGCAGAGTATGCCCAGAGTATTGCAGAGTATGCCCAGAGTATTGCAGAGTATGCCCAGAGTATTGCAGAGTATTGCGGAGTATGCCCAGAGTATTGCCCAGAGTATTGCCCAGAGTATTGCAGAGTATGCTCAGAGTATTGCAGAGTATGCCCAGAGTATTGCAGAGTATTGCGGAGTATGCCCAGAGTATTGCCCAGAGTATTGCCCAGAGTATTGCCCAGAGTATTGCCAGAGTATTGCCAGAGTATTGCCAGAGTATGCCCAGAGTATTGCAGAGTATTGCCAGAGTATGCCCAGAGTATTGCCAGAGTATTGCCAGAGTATTGCCAGAGTATGCCCAGAGTATGCCCAGAGTATTGCCAGAGTATTGCCAGAGTATTGCCCAGAGTATTGCCCAGAGTATTGCCCAGAGTATGGCCAGAGTATGGCCAGAGTATGGCCAGAGTATGGCCAGAGTATGCCCAGAGTATGCCCAGAGTATTGCAGAGTATTGCAGAGTATTGCCAGAGTATGCTCAGAGTATGCCCAGAGTATTGCCCAGAGTATTGCCCAGAGTATTGCCCAGAGTATTGCCCAGAGTATTGCCAGAGTATTGCCCAGAGTATTGCCAGAGTATTGCCCGAGTATGCCCAGCTGAAGTATTGCAGAGTATTGCAGCAGGGATGACTGAGCAGGGAGGGATGGATGGATGGATCTGTGACTACATTTGTCACAGATCCAGCCCGCAGCACTGCCGCTGCCATCCGCTCCCTCCCCTCTCCTCTCACACTGTACCGATCGGTACAGAGAGAGGAGGGAGGAACCGGCGCCAGCACATGACGCCGCTTTGTTGACAAGTGATCGCGCCGTCATTGGACGGCGTGATCACGTGGTAAACCGCCGCTATCAGCGGCGATTTACCGTGATCCATGATGCGCCGGGTCCTCTGGACCCGGCGGTCACGGATGTTCCCGTGTGCGCGCCTCAGGGGGCGCGCGGGAGCGCGATTCTAAAAGGCCGTTAATTAACGGCCACTTAGAATCAAGCAACCGCCCTATAGCCGTACTTTCGGTATAGGGCGGTTGCAAAGTGGTTAAACCTCACGTTCAATCACTGTCCAAAAATTGCCGCCTCAACCTTCGCGCAACATCTCCAAAATACGCCCCTTTCTAACCAAGGACACCACAAAACTATTGATTCACTCCCTGGTCATCTCTCGCCTTGATTATTGCAACTCCCTTCTCACTGGCCTACCACTGCATACTCTAACCCCCCTTCAGTCCATCATGAACGCTGCTGCCAGACTCATCCACCTTACCAACCGCTCTGTCTCTGCTGCTCCTCTCTGCCAATCCCTCCACTGGCTTCCGCTCACCCAACAAATTAAATTCAAACTACTTACAATTACCTACAAAGCCATCCACAACTCTGCCCCCAGCTACATCACTGACCTAGTCTCTAAATACCAACCTAATCGTTCTCTTCGTTCTTCCCAAGACCTCCTACTCTCTAGCTCTCTCATCACCTGTTCCCATGCTCGTCTCCAGGACTTTTCCAGAGCCTCTCCAAGCCTATGGAACTCCTTACCCCAATCTATCCGTCTATCTTCCTCTCTATTAGCTTTTAGAGGATCCCTGAAAACCCTCCTTTTCAAAGAAGCCTACCTTTCCCACACCTAGCAACTGCACTTTTCATCTGAGTCCATCTGACCATCCCCCACAGCTAACCACCCCTTGTTCCACTTGACCCTCCCTTCTAGATTGTAAGTTCTTACGAGCAGGGCCCTCTATCCCTCCTGTATTGATTTGTATTGTGAATGTACTGTCTTCCCTAATGTAAAGCGCTGCGTAAACTGTTGGCGCTATATAAATCCTGTATAATAATAATAATAATAATAATAATAATAATGTATCAATGCAAAAATAATTTAAAAAAAGTCTTGAGAACAAAAGTATGTACAGTACAGACCAAAAGTTTGGACACCTTCTCATTCAAAGAGTGAGGCAGCAGTGAGGCAGAGGATTAGCAACAGGAGCTCACAGCGGCGCACGTCTCCTAGGAGTAGGAGCGTGTGTGCCATAGCTCCAGGCAGGCGTAGGAGGCAGCCAGCTAGACAGGCAGTGTCCCTCCCAGCCCTGCAATCCGTGCATTCCGTGCTCCAGCTCCTGACCAAGCTTCTGCGCCGGGACACCCTAGCAAATCTTTCTTCTCCTCCTGAGCCCCCCTTCTCCAGGCATCCTCCCCAGGTAGGCCCTACTTTCTCTCACCTATTCACCTCCCCTGGAACCGATCGGCGGCCGTCATTATCAGGATAAGCCGCAGGATCGGCTGAGCGCTGAGGCCTCTTTATCCCTCCTTACCCCACATTACCACCCACCAGCCAAGCAACCCTCCCCCGGCGTCTCCCCGCCTCTATTCCCTGCGATTCCCCGTTTTTCCCCCTGAACCGCGCCAGCCTCTGCTGATTCGCGGCCGCCGCACCTTAGGAAAGGCCGCGGCTTCATCTGCGGCCTAGCGGCGCACCCTCAGTAACCCCCTAGGAGCTCACCCCCAGCCCCTGTAGGACTCATCCACCCTGGCCTCAACAACCAGCCCCCCCCCTGCTCACCTATCCACCCAGCTGGCTACACACCAGCCTGGGTCCCATATCCTGCTCCTGGTCGGCGGCCATCTTGGTACACCCCAGCAGCAGTGTCAGTTCTCCCCCCCCACCCCCCTTCTTTTTCACAAACTTAACAGCACTTGATCCAGGGGTTCGCCCGATCGCCTTTCAGGGATCAGGAAGGAATTTTTTCCCCAACCAAAGCAAATTGACATAGCACGGTTAGGGTTTTTTTGCCTTCCTCTGGACCAAGCCGGGAGGATTCACTGAATCCTCTCTCCATCGCCACCATAAAAAACAACGTTTCCCCCGGTGAATGGCGACCATGGCTAATTTGCGGTACTCCGCAGAAACCATTTGGAATCTGAGGCGTTTCGCCGCAATACTGCCAGCCTGCACCAAAAAGACCCTAAGAATTGAGCAACTTTTGAGGATCGATCGACGATCGACAATCAAAAATTTTAGCCGCTTACCCCAGCCTAAGCACATTTTATGTGCTATGGTCAACACAAGATCGGCAGTAAAACACCGATTTGAAATCCGTGATTTCATTCTACAACACGATCTAGACTGCCTCTTCATTACAGAGAGCTGGCTTACAGCCGACTGAAACACCATTCTAGGAGAATTGGTTCCAGAAAACTACCGTATTATAACGGAAAACAGAATAGGGCAGAGAGGAGGAGGCCTGGTGGTAATTTGCAAAACTCAGCTTGCAATCACCAGACCAGTCCTTCAAAATCCTCTTCCATTCATGGAAACCCTTACGCTACAACTGCAAACAAATTCAAAGGAGACCATCCACATTCTGCTCTGCTATAGGCCTCCTGGCCCAAAATCGCAGCTGCTATCATCATGGACGGATTTCTTCTCCACTTACACCCTCAACAGCAAACATTTTTTGCTGCTTGGGGATTTCAACCTCTGGGCCAATTCCGCACAAGACCCCATTGCCGATGCCTGTATTAACCACCTGGTGGATCTAGGGTCACAGCAACTAGTATGTGGATCCACACATACTTCAGGTCACACACTCGATCTTATTTTCAGACAAGCTCTGGAAATAAAAATTTTGGAAAATGAAAAGTTGCCATGGACAGACCACCATGCAATTAAATTCATTATTTCCACAATCCCCCCCGCAACAAAAACATCAAATCCAGTGACAACACACTGGACCAGATGTCAGAAGAAGCTCCACTCGGAACTCTTCAAAACCACTTTAAGGGAAAAAATAGAAACAATTCAGCCGCATCAAACGGCTATTGAAACGCTGGAGGCCATAAATTCAGCCATGCTACAGTCAGCCGACTTGGTAGCGCCGAAACGCAAAACCCGCATCCGGAAAAACAACCGCAGCTGGTTTAACAACCAGCTGTCGTTACTGAAGCAAGAACGCAGAAGGGCCGAATCGGCCTGGAAAAGAAGTGCTTTAGAGCTAAACCTATCCATCTACAAGGCGGCGACAAGAAAATACCACAAAGGAATTTTCCAAGCCAAGAAAAATTATTTTTCAGAGGCTATCAACAGCGCCTTAAACCGCCCCCGCGAACTCTTCAAGATGGTCACTCAGACCATGAAACCAGGAAGTATTGAAGCCCCCAATACAGACACACAAGAATTTTGCAATGAACTATGGGATTGCTTCATTAATAAAATTGAGGCAATCCGTGAAAGCATTCAGCAAAACAATCCCCCCCTTAGCCCCCCCTGCAGCCTCTCACATAACACCCATAGTAATTCTCCTATATCAGGTAAGTTCACCCTGGAACCAATCTCCATCGAGGCCACTAAGAATGTCATTGATACTTTGCGTAATGGCACAGCGCCAAATGACATTATCCCCACAAAACTACTGAAGGAATGCGCCTACATCCTGGCTCCTCCCATCACGCAGCTTATCAACCAGTCTTTCTTGGAGGGCATAGTGCCCTCACAGTTGAAAGAGGGTATAATCCAACCCATCCTTAAGAAACCCTCCCTGGACCCCAAGGACCCACTCCACCGCCGTCCCATAACAAGCCTCAATGTACTCTCAAAGGTAATGGAGAAAGTAGTGGTACAACAGCTGCAACAGCATCTAGATACCCACAAACTACTCGACCCATTGCAATCAGGGTTCCGTCCCGGACACGGGACTGAAACCGCGCTGCTCAAAGTATGGGACGATGTTCTCGAGGCCGCAGTCGAGGGAGAATCTTGTCTTCTAGTTCTATTGGACCTTAGTGCAGCTTTGACACTGTAGACCACAAACTGTTACTGACGCGACTTGCTGAAGTAGCCAGAGTCGCAGAAGGCGATTTATCTTGGTTCTCCTCTTTTTTGGAAAACTGATCGCAAACAGTGAAATTAGGACCCTTCACATCTGAGAAACGCACAGTAACATGCGGAGTCCCTCAAGGATCGCCTCTGTCACCATTTAACTTCGTCCTCTTTTTGAGATTATCAACAGCCAAAACCTGCTCTACCACTCATACGCAGACGACACGCAACTTTATTTCCGCATTTGCAACAGAAAGGATCACCACCTCAGTCTAGAGACATGCCTCTCTTTGATAGAGGACTGGATGACAAAGAGTTATCTTAAACTCAATGGAGCGAAAACAGAACTTCTTCTGTTTCACGCCAAGCAAAGGAATCAACCTGCAACAACCTGGACACCCCCGCCCATTCTGGGCAAAATCATCACTCCTAGCGCCAAAGTCAAAAGTCTCGGGGTCATCTTTGACTCCTTTATGACAATGGACGCACAAATAGGGTCAGTAGTCAGCGGATCTCACCATCTGTTGCGCCTACTACGCAGACTTACCCCTTTCATCCCCAAAGAAGACTTAGCGGTCGTGGTGGGAGCAATTGTCAACTCCAGATTGGACTATGCAAATGCCCTTTACCTCGGGCTCCCCAAGTACCAAATCGCTCGTCTGCAAGTCGTTCAAAATACGGCCGCCAGACTTGTGACTGGAAAAAAACCCTGGGAATCAATCTCACCTTCACTGAGATCCCTTCACTGGCTACCAGTTAAAGACAGGATTGCTTTTAAAGCACTCTGTCTAACGCATAGATGTGTCCATGGGAATGCCCCCCAATATCTATAAAATAAAAGCTCACAATCCCAATCGCATCTTGCGATCCACCAATCAGAACCTACTACAGATCCCAAAAGCCAACTACAAGTCCAAAGGAGAAAGAAGATTCGCGGTCCAAGGTCCCAGACTATGGAACGCTTTACCAACCAGCATTCGGTTGGAGGCGAATCACTTAGCATTCAGGAGAAAGATCAAGACCCATCTCTTTTGATATCAAAGGAGACAGGAACAACAAGCGCCCAGAGGCGATTCAGTTCGCATGTGCCGCGCTCTATACGTTTTTCATTCATTCATTCATTCATTCATTCTTTATTTTCATGATTATGAAAATTGTAGATTCACACTGAAGGCATCAAAACTATGAATTAACACATGTGGAATTATATACATAAAGTGTGAAACAACTGAAAATATATGTCATATTCTAGGTTCTTCAAAGTAGCCACCTTTTGCAGCAGACATCTCTAAAACATTTGTTAAGAAGAGACTGTGTGAATCAGGCCTTCATGGTAGAATATCTGCGAGGAAACCACTGCTAAAGGCAACAAGCAGAAGAGACTTGGTTGGGCTAAAGAACACAAGGAATGGATATTCTGCTTTGGTCTGATGAGTCCAAACTTGAGATCTTTGGTTCCAACCACTGTGTCTTTGTGTGACGCAGAAAAGGTGAACAGATTGACTCTACATAGCTGGTTCCCACCGTGAAGTATGGATGAGGTGTGATGGTGTGGGGGTGCTTTGCTGGTGACACTGTTGGGGATTTATTCAAAATTGAAGGCATACTGAACCAGCATGGCTACCACAGCATCTTGCAGTGGCATGCTATTCCATCCGGTTTGCGTTTAATTGGACCATCATTTATTTTTCAACAGGATAATGACCCCAAACACACCTCCAGGCTGTATAAGGGCTATTTGACAAAGGAGAGCGATGAGGTGCTGCGCCAGATGACCTGGCCTCCACAGTCGCAGGACCTGAACCGAATCAAGATGGTTTGGGGTGAGCGGGACCGCAGAGTGAAGGCAAAAAGGCCATATGACATTTTCAGTTTAACACTTTTGTTACGTATATAATTCCACATGTGTGAATTCATAGTTTTGATGCCTTCAGTGCAAATCTACAATTTTCATAGTCGTGAAAATATAGAAAACTCTTGGAATGAGAAGGTGTCCAAACTTTAGGTCTGTACTGTATATGCCCATAAATTTTGTACCGGGGGGGGAGTCTATAGTATGCCTGTAAAGTAGAGCATGTTTCCCCCCGTAGTTAGAAAAGTCCCCACACAAAATGACATTTCTAAAGAAAAACAAAATAAAAGTTAGTTAAAACTACTCGCCGCTATAATTGTGTCCCGGCAATACAGATAAAAGTCATTTAAACAGCATTGGTTCCCTCTTAGTCCATTACCAGACCCCTTTGGGTCTGGTATGAATATTAAGGGGAACCCTGTGCTATTAAAATTGTATGGGGTTCCTCCAAAAATCCATACCTGACCCTTATTCAAGCATGCAGTCTAATCCTGGCTTTAGCGATATGGAGGGAAAAAACAGGCTATGAACGATACCGCCTCATAGGTGCCAGGCCAAATGACACTCTGCCAAGTTGACAGAGCTCTTTTACAGCTAAGGGCAGTGCTACACATCACGTGAGACCACGCCCCCTCTGACCCCTCTGAGAAAGCCGGGGGTTACCCATTGGCATGTACGGTGATCCCACCCCCTCTGATGAGTTACTGGAAACTGCTGTTTCTGCTGTGGTTTGACACTAATGGTAGGGTACAGTGTACCCCGTTACCAATTCACATGGGGGGCAGAACTTGGGGGTCCCCTTTGTTAACCACTTGACCACTGGGCACTTAAACCCCCTTAATAACCAGACCAATTTTCAGCTTTCGGTGCTCTCACAGTTTGAATGGCAATAACTCAGTCATACAACACTCTAACCAAATGAAATTTTTGTCCTTTTTTTCCCACAAATAGAGCTTTCTTTTGGTGGTATTTGATCACCTCTGCGGTTTTTATTTTTTTCGCTATAAATGAAAAAAGAACGTAAATTTTGTAAAAAAATGAATTTTTCTTCATTTCTATTATAAAATTTTGCAAAAAAGTAATTTTTCTTCATAAATTTGGCCTAAAATGTATACTGCTACATATCTTTGGTAACAAAAAAAAAAAAAATTGGATAATATTTAGTCTGGGTGAAAGTTATGGGGTCTACAAGCTATGGTACCAATTACTGAAAATTGATCAATTTGATCACATCTGATGTACTGACAGCCTCTCTCATTTCTTGAGACCCTAACATGCCAGAAAAGTACAAATACCCCCCAAATGACCCCTTTTTGGAAAGAAGACATTCCAAGGTATTCAGAAAGAGGCATCGTGAGTTTTTTGAAGTTGTAATTTTTTCCCACAATTCTTTGCAAAATCAAGATTTTTTTTATTTATTTTTTTCCGACAAAATGTTCATATTAGCTGGTTATTTCTCACACACAGCATATGCATACCACAAATTACACCCCAAAACACATTCTGCTATTCCTCCCGAGTATGGCGATACCCCATGTGTGAGACTTTTACACAGCGTGGCCACATACAGAGGCCCAACATGCAGGGAACGCCATCAGGAGTTCTGGAACACCCAGACCAATTCTGACATTTCTCTCCTACATGGAAAAATCATCATTTGCTAGAAAATTACATAGAACCCCCAAAACATTATATATGCTTTTTTAGCAAAGACCCTAGAGAATATAATGCGGTCGTTGTAACTTTTTATCGCGCATGGTATTTGCCCAGCAATTTTTCTAACGCGTTTTTTTGGAAATATAACAGTTTTGTGCTTTAAAAAAAAAAGTAAAGTTAGCCCAATGTTTTTGCATAATATGAAAGATGAAGTTACGCCGAGTAAATAGATACCCAACATGTCACCCTTCAATATTGCACACGCTTGTGGAATGGCGCCAAACTACGCGACTTAAAAATCCCCATAGGCGACGCTTTAAATGTTTTTCCTGGTTACATCTTTTTAGTTGGAGAGGAGGTCTAGGGCCAAAATTATTGCTCTCGCTCTAACGTTCGCAGCGATACCTCACATGTGTGGTTTGAACACCGTTTTCATATGTGGGCGGGACTTACGTGTGCGGTCGCGTCTGTATACGAGCACACGGGTACAGGGGCGCTGTAATTTTTTTTTTATTTTTTTATTGTTCATTTTACTTTATTTATTTTAGTTTGACACCTTTTTCCCCAAAAATAAATGTTTTGGTTACTTTTATTCCTATTACAAGGAATGTAAACATCCCTTGTAATAGGAATATAGCATGACAGGTCCTCTTTACAGTGAGATATGGGGTCAATAAGACCCCACATCTCCCCTCTAGGCTGGGAAGCCTAAAAAAAAAAACGATTGCAGAGTATTGCGCGGGGGAGTATTGCGCGGGGGAGTATTGCGCGGGGGAGTATTGCGCGGGGGAGTATTGCGCGGGGGTACTGCAGAGTATTGTGCGGGAGTATTGTGCGGGAGTATTGTGCGGGAGTATTGTGCGGGAGTATTGTGCGGGAGTATTGTGCGGGGTACTGCGGAGTATTGCGGAGTATTGCGGGGTACTGCAGAGTATTGCGGGGTACTGCGGAGTATTGCGGGGTACTGCGGAGTATTGCGGGGTACTGCGGAGTATTGCGGGGTATTGCAGAGTATTGCGGGGTATTGCGGAGTATTGCGGGGTACTGCGGGGTATTGCGGGGTATTGCGGAGTATTGCGGGGTATTGCGGGGTACTGCGGAGTATTGCGGGGTACTGCGGAGTATTGCGGGGTACTGCGGAGTATTGCGGGGTACTGCGGGGTATTGCGGAGTATTGTGGGGTATTGCGGGGTACTGCGGGGTATTGCGGGGTACTGCGGAGTATTGCGGGGTATTGCGGAGTATTGCGGGGTATTGCGGAGTATTGCGGGGTACTGCGGAGTATTGCGGGGTACTGCGGAGTATTGCGGGGTACTGCGGAGTATTGCGGGGTACTGCGGAGTATTGCGGAGTATTGCGGGGTATTGCAGAGTATTGCGGAGTATTGCGGGGGTATGCAGAGTATTGAGGAGTATTGGGGGTATGCAGAGTATTGAGGAGTATTGGGGGTATGCAGAGTATTGGGGGGGGTATGCAGAGTATTGGGGGGGGTTATGCAGAGTATTGGGGGGAGGTATGCAGAGTATTGGGGGGGGTATGCAGAGTATTGGGGGGGGTATGCAGAGTTTTGCGCAGGGAAGGAAGGAGTTAATGCAGGGATGGCTGAGCAGGGATGGATGGATCTGTGACTGCAATAGTCACAGATCCATCCCACACTGCTGCAGCCATCCGCGCTCTCCTCTCACGCTGTACCGATCGGTACAGCGAGAGGAGGGAAGAACCGGCGTCAGCAAGTGACGCGGTTTGTTTACATGTGATCACGCCGTCATTGGACGGCGCGATCACGTGGTAAGGAGCCGCCACCATTGGCTCCTTACCGAGATCACTGACGCTGCGGGTCCCGTGGACCCGCCGAGCGCCGTGACCGCGTGTGCGCGCCCGCTCGGGCGCGCGGATCTGACGCACGTCAGATTTGTTTACACACGTGGTCGCGCCGTCATTGGACGGCGCGATCACGTGGTAAGGAGCCGCCGCCATTGGCTCCTTACCGCGATCATCGGTGCTGCGGGTCCCGTGGACCCGGTGAGCACCGGTGATCGCGTGTGCGCGCCCGGTTGGGCGCGCACACCTGACTCTAACGGAGGACGTCCATGGACGTCCTGTTAGAGTACAGGAACCGCCCTATAGCCGTATTTCGGCTATAGGGCGGTGATTAAGTGGTTAAAGGGGCTTTGAGATTCTGATGAGCCCAGACACCCACAACCACCGGGCAAGAATTGTGAGTATGAGGCATACTCCCATTTAGAGGGCATGTGGCCTGGTATGGTTCAGGAGGGGGTGCCCTCACCCCCCCCTCCTTTCCTGCAGCCTGCCAGGTTGCGTGCTCTGATAAGACTCTGGTACAGATTTTTAGGAAAACCCCATGTTATTTTTTTAAATCTCCTCAGGCTTCCCCTTAATATTCATACCAAAGGGGCCTGGTAATGGATAAAGGTGGACCCCATGCTGGTTTTTCTCAATGACTTATCTGTATTGCCAGGACCTGACAATTCATTATAGCTGCGAGTAGTTTTAAATGACTTTCCTTTATCAATGTCATTTTGTGCAGGGATTTTTCTAAGCAAGGGAAACCTGCGCTACTTTACAGGCATACTATAGACACCCCCGGTACAAAATGTAAAGGCATATTTCATTATTGTTTCTTTAAGCATTATTCTAGTCACTGCTCCTGAATTAACTGCCATTTTTAAAACTTTTGCATTGATATGATACATATAACCAGGTCCCCAAACACTTTATGACAAATAACTTTCATATTAACCTTTAAATTAGCACTTTTGATTTCTTACAGACTTTCAAAGGGTGTTCCGCAGCTTTTCTAATTTGCCGCGAACACCTCTAATTGTTCACCGTTCGGCGAACAGCCAATGTTAGAGTCTTACTCATGTTTGACTCCAACCTAAACCTCATCCCTATTCAACACTATACACCATTTGTAGCCCATTGCCTGCAGATGTCTGCTTCGGCTACAAATTTACTTTCTATGCATCTACAGTCTCCAGATACCATCTTCATAGTCAGTCTTCCGGTGCTATAAAAATTAACCACAGCCTCAATTAAACAAAATTGTGCCACTCAAACATCCACTTTTGCTCTCCAATTAGAAAACACAATGCATCATGTTCTGTGAATGGGCGGTGGAGCAGGTGAATTGCAGATCTGCTCTGCCCAGTCACAGAACACGACTAAACTTCAACTTTAAAAGTAATTGAACATACCTCCCAAACATCCCACATTCCACAGAACTGTACCAGGATTTCAACACAATCTGTCTTTTGGACCCAGGCTGTGATCTAGGGTGCAGTGATTGGATACTTGTTCTGACCAGTGCAGCCATCACAAATTTTGAGGACCCTTACACAGCTTTATGAATAAAAAAATGACTCTGCTCCAAATCTAAATATATGTTTAACAAATTACAATAAAAAACTGCTGCTCCCCTTAAAAAAGTTTTACACTCCCAATGGCAACTATAATCAATCACTGGCGTAGCAGGGGGGGGGGGCAGGGGGGGGGCTCCTGCACTGGGCGAAAAATTGCGGGGGGGCGAAATCATGGCGTCCGCGGAACGCGCCGCCACCTTAGGAAAGGCCGCGGCTTTGGCTTAGCTCTGGAGCTGTCGGCCATCTTGGTACACCCGGCGGCGGCGCGCGATGAGTTTTTTTTCAGCCCTTCCACCTGGTTGGCTGGTGGAACTGTCTGTCTCTTTTGATGTGGGAGTGGCGGGAAACACCAGCCAACCAGACGGAAGGGCTAAAAAAAAAAAAAAAAACAGATAACGGCGCAGGAGCACCGATTGGCGGTGGAGTGGGCGGCGCTGTACCTCTGTGCTGCGCTGATTGGCCTGGAACATGTGTTTACAGCGCGGCGGCAAGTTTCTCCATCTCCAGCAAGGTAAGCAAAACACTCTCCTGTACCGCAGGGGAGAGAGAAGGGGGGGGGTCGGTGTAAATCTAAAGGGGTGCACTGCCTGATCCCCACCTATCCACCTCAGAGCCTGTCATTTTAGTAAGACTGCTGGGACTTAGTTCTCCATCTTCTCCTGGGGCTCATGGAGATTGGAGAACTACAAGTCCCAGCAGGTTATACATACAATAAGGCTCTGAGGTGGATGGGTGTGGATTGCATGCACCTGAGCCCCAGGAGAAGATGGAGAAATACAAGTCCCAGCAGGTTATAATATAATGCTCCGAGGTGGATGGATGTCCGGACACCCATCCATCTCGGAGCCTTATATTATAACCTGCTGGGACTTGTAGTTCATCGTCTCTTGGGGCTCGGGTGCATGCGATCCACCATCTATGGGACTACAAGTCCCAGCAGTAAGAAAAACTGAACAAAGATGGTGGATCGCACGCACCTGAGCCCCATGAGAAAATGGAGAACTACAAGTCCCAGCAGGTTATAATATAAAGCTCTGAGGTGGATAGATGTTGGCACAGTGGCGACGATTGGTGGTACAGTGGCGACGATTGGTGGCATGGTACAGTTACTGCATTTGGTGGCATGGCACAGTGACTGCATTTGATGGCACAGTGGCTGCATTTGATGGCATGGCACAGTGGTTGCGTTTGGCATGGCACAGTGGTGACAATTGATGGCACAGTGGCTGCGTTTAATGGCATGGCACAGTGGTGACAATTGACACAGAGGCTGCATTTGATGGCATGGCGCCCTGTGATTGGGCGTATGTGGTCATGCACTAGCGCCGGGTGGGGGGGTTGTGGCGAAAAAAAAAGTTCTGCCCCGGGCGCCCATTACTCTGGTTACGCCACTAGTCAATATAGGGGTGCTATGTAGAAACTGTTGAGCATCCTTACTACATCATATAATAGTGAAATACCGCTTGAATATATTGTGAACACATTGACATTTAAATCAATAAATCTAAGATTAAGAGATTAGTTTGAAAGGACATGTGTAGATCAATTAACTGTCAATTCACTATACCATTTAGCGGTATTTAATTTTTTTTGTAGGGTAACATTAAGTAGTGGTCCAGGCATGTGGCGTTTAACCAAAATTAGTTATTATATTTTTACATTTTTTAGTCTGCCATTTTGGATCAGTTCTCAACAGTAACAGTGAAACCAAAGTATGGAAATCGTTAGGGTTGATTTAAAATTTTAACCAACTGATATGGTGGGGGCAGAGCTGTATCCTGGCCTAGGCCAACAAGGCCCAGGCCTAGGGCAGCACTTTGCAGGGGGGCAGCATGAAAAGAGTCCCCGCCGGCTTGCGCTACACTGTTAGGAAAATTAGTCTAGCGCCCCCATAAAGGGGCCGCGCTGCTTCTAGTAGGCGGGCGGCCGGCATTCTGCAACTGTGGGGGTGCTTAAAATTTTTACTGTTTTGTCATCCTGGACCACAAACCTTCCTCACTGTGCTATATGTTTCTGCTGCACCATCTACTTAAAGTAGAACTATAGGCAACACTTTTACCATCCCTGTCCCATTGCGAAGATTTCCCTTCACTTCCTGCTCTATGGGCAACCAGAAAGTAAGAGGAAATCTAAGTAAATTAAGGGAATCCATTGCCCCCCCCCCCCAGGTCCACAGAACTAGTGTCCTCACTCGAAATTTCAGGGCGGGTCTTAAACAACACAGGGTGTGGCGGTGACAGGAAGGGGTGGGTCATATTTAAATTAGGGGGTGCGCGAGTTTAGTCAGGCCTAGGGCAGCACAAAACCTAAATACACCTCTGGGTGGGGGTGGATTAAACATCTGTCAGATTTTTATTTAAGCCTGTGCCCCCATTAGGGAGATTAATGCTTTGTCCCGTTTACTGTTATCACTGGAAGATAAAGTAAAAGAAAATCCCCCAGAAAAAGTAATAAGGAAGAAAGCTTTCAATGGACACAAATTTGTTCCTATAGTTCTACTTTAACCAGCTTCTCCTTACACTACAGCCAAAAGACAGCTACAGCACAGGCTTATAATGTTTGGAGGGCATCCATGAATGTCCTTCAGTGCTCGTGCTGCCCAGGTGGCGTGCTCTGCAATTACCAAGTCCTTTGGCTGATCACAAATCGGGGTAAAGGGCCAATCACAATGGCCCTTCACCACGTGATCAGCTGTCAGCCGGTGGCATCACTAGGGTTGGCGTCACCTGGTGTGAAAAACTGCATCACCCCCTTCACCAGCTATAGTCCCTCAGTACAGACCTTTATCAATATAGACAATACCCCCCAAGGCGTGCAGACCACCCCCCCTCCCTTAAGCACAGGCACCTCCTCTCTGGATGTTAAGAGGGGGAGGCAGCTTTGCTCCATTCCACTAAGGGACACAGCATGAGGCAGAGCAGCAGCAGTGTTAGTGGTGCCACTACCTGCGGGTGTCACTGCTGTCAGGAGTCAGCCAGGTGCGCCCCACACACGCCTAGCAACACCACTGCTGTCAGCCACTGACGACTGAGTACATGATGTAAACAGAAGTTGTTTATCAGCTTTTGTCTGTCAGCATGAAGAGTTAGAAAGCCGATAACTGGCTTTTGCTTAATGGACATCGGTCTCAACAGTGCCCACCAGTATTGCTAATCCGTGCAGGAAAATACTTTTAGAAAAATTATATAAAACATGAAAAAAAAAATCGGAATTTTGTTTTAGCAGCAAACAGTGGTGATTCAATGCCACCAAAAGAGAATTCTATTTGCGTTATTATAAGAATCGCATATTAGTACAGTGTTACATGACTGCATGATTGTCATTTTAAGTGTGAAATCGCTGAAAGCTGAAGCTTTGCCTGGGCAGGAAGGGAGTAAATGTGCTTATTAGTTAAGTGGTTAAAGTAGAACTATAGGCAAAACCATTTTGGATGGAGCATGTGAGGGCTATACTGTAATCCTGATCACATTTATCATTTATGTATACGTTTAAAGATTTTTTGTATTTTCTTCACTACTTGCCAACCACCCGCCGTCATATTACTGCAGGACGGTGGCACTGCTGGGCGAGAGCGCGTAGCTATAGGTCCGCTCTAAAGCGGCCGCGTGTGCGTCCCCGTGGGGACCGGGAGCTATGTGTGTAAACACATAGCTCCCGGTCCTGTCAGTGGGGGAAACCCTGATCTGTTCATACAATGTATGAACAGAAGATCAGTGATTTCCCCTAATAAGTCACGCCCCCCCCCCCCCCCCATACAGTTAAACACATCCAGGAACACAATTAACCCCTTCCCTGCCCCCTAGTGTTAACCCCTTCACTGCCAATGGCATTTTTATAGTAATACAATGCATTTTTATAGCATTGATCGCTCTAAAAATGCCAATGGCCCCAAAAATGTGTCAAAAGTGTCCGAAGTGCCCGCCATAATGTCGGAGTACGGAAAAATGCTGATCGCCGCCATTACTAATAATAATAAAAATGCCATAAAACGACCCCCTATTTTGAAAACGCTATAACTTTTGCGCAAACCAATCAAACGCTTATTGTGATTTTTTTAACGAAAAATATGTAGAAGAATACGTATCGGCCTAAACTGAGGAAAAAATTAAATAAAAATTATATATTTTTGGGGGATATTTATTATAGCAAAAAGTAAAAAATATTGCATATTTTTCAAAATTGTCGTTCTATTTTTGTTTATAGCGCAAAAAAAACCCCGCAGAGATGATCAAAAGCCACCTAAAGAAAGCTCTATTTGTGGGGAAAAAAAGGATGCCAATTTTGTTTGGGAGCCACGTCGCATGACCACGCAATTGTCAGTTAAAGCGACGCAGTGCCGAATCACAAAAAGTGCTCTGGTCATTGGACAGCAATATGGTCCGGGGCTAAAGTGGTTAATTGAACTTGGCTGTTTTCTTTTACACACATGTCCAGTGAAAGCAGCTCTTTGGTATTCTAGTCACCTTGTTGTATTATATACTGCTGGGACCACACTGACTTAGTAAGTTGCCATATTTATGATTTAATTCATTTTACCTCCTAACCAATATAAAAACTGACAGGGTTCTAATCATCATCTGCATCCATCCTGCTAAATGTATTAATACAAAAGAAAAAGGGTAATTTGAATACCAAAGGGAATCAGTTTTCTTTGTTTAAAATAGTTTATTATGGGTCTAAAAGAATTGCATACAGAGAATGACAAGGGGATCAATGAGTCAACAGTATAGCACAAAACATATTGTTGCAGAACATGGAGACTGGAAAGGCAAAATAAGGCACTCAATGAAGAAAGTGGGAGGGGTGAGGGGGTAGTAAGATGGTGTGGTAGAATAGCATAGTTATTGCGTGAGGTTCCAGTATGACCATTTAAGGTCAGATAGATTGAGACCATTGTTTAAGATGTGATCGATTCTGACAGCTTAAGGATTTTCATTCTAACACCTGTGACCAAAGAAAGTTACATCTCCAGTTGAGTGCCATCAGCAATTGAATGGAGCTACACAGGGAATGAAATAATATGGTGCAAGGGTAGGAATATCTGGGATCTTAGCATATAGAATACATATCTGGGGTTGAGTGATTGTGTTGAGCATCTCTCAAATCCGTCGCTGCACTCCAGATCTGGTCCAGGAGTGGGCAGCTTTAAAATGTGTGCAATAATGTTCCCTGTTTGAGGCAACCTAACACAATTAGGGGATACTGAGGGATAAAAAATAATGGATTTTGGAAGCGGTGAGGTACCATCTAGACAAAAGCTCCACGGGGTCTCTCTAAATGAAAAAGCTATTGCATTTGTGGAGGTTTTCAGACATAGAATGCCATGTGTTGGTCAGGATAGAGCATTGGGCTAGATTTTTCTTGTAGGGTGAATTTGTTGAGATAACGATATAAACAGGAGATCATTCCTTTGTCGCTAGATGTCAAGCAGATCCTTTTGAATACTGTTTTGGTAGAATGAGTGGATAATGACAAGTGCTTGGCATAGGATTTAACAAGTAGTGCACGTATTCAGATGGGAGGTTATATTTTCTCAAAGCAGTAAAAGATGAATTTCCACTTGGATTGTATAGAGTTTAGTGTGGCAAGGTTGTTTATCCATGGAGAATAGGGGTCTGTTATTATAGGCTAAATTAAACCTAGGGTCGCATAAAGAGGATTTGAGTGTGGAGATGGTCGAAGACAGCATAAAGGAGTCCAACGTTAAGCCAAAGTTGAAAAAGATGAGCCACTATGGTATTATGCTTTAGAAGGTTACGGAATAGGATATAGTTGGACCACAAAATACCCCAAAAATGGAATGGATAAACTGATGGAGTCAAAAATGTTTTCATGATATAGCCTAGGAGGAGAACCATTGGGATAGTTGGGTGAGTCTAGATGCAAGAAATAAGTGGCACAGGTTAGGTAGACCCAGTCCGCCTATGGATTACGGTCTATGCAAGTGCACGTAACCGCACCTGTTTTTTTTTATCTGCCCAAATGAATTTGATTCTTTGGAGATAGTATAATTTTGATTTTGAGATGTTGATGGGGAGGGTACGGAAGTATTAAAGTTTGGGGATGATGTTCATGTTATTAGCACAGATCCTACCAAGGATGGATATGTGGTAGGAGGACCAAGTGTTAAGGAGGGAGCTGATGTGTGTAATAAGGGGGAGGTAGTTGACCCTATATAATAATTTATGTGAGGGAGTGATCTTAAAGCCCTAATACTTGAAAGATTGGGGACACTAAAAAGGAGAGTTAGTTTGTAGTAGATTCTGCATATTCTGGTCAAGATCAATTGGTAGGGCCGAACGCTTATTCATGTTGATTTTAAGGCCAGAGATATCATGCAATGTGTAAAGTTCTGAGAACAGGGATAGATTTCAAATGTTCTGTAAGGAAAATAAGGATATTAGCATACATACCAATTTTGAATTCAAACTGATCCTTAGCATATAACTTAATGTCTACGTTGTTTCTGATGGCATGAGCTAGGGGTTCAATGGCTAATGCAAATAGGAGCAGGGATAATGGACATCCCTGCCTCGTTCCTCTACCCAGTGGGAAAAATTCTGAGTAGTTACTGGGAATCTTAATACGTGTTTGAGGGGAATGATGAGCATTGAAACCCTGCAAAAAATTGCCTGAGATCCCAAACCTGGGGAGAAGACATTTAAAATAAGACCAACTAACGCTATCAAACACTTTGTGTATGTTTAAGCTGAGAAGGCAGGCCTGGCGAGAGGAAGTTAGCATCTTGAATAATGTTGGTTACCAACCTAATGTTATCTACAATTTGTCTGCCAGGTTTAAAACTAGTCTGGTCAATGTGTATTTAGGGAGAGAACCCTCGCCAGTCTGTCCGCAAGGATTCTACCAAAGATTTTAAAATTATTATTCAAAACAGAAATAGGATGAACATTTTGGGTAGGGAGTGATCCTTATTGGGTTTGGGGGATCAGGGAGAGGTTAGCTAGAAGCATTTCTTCAGGAAACTGGTTACCTTCTAGTATATGGTCGATTTAGAGGTTGGGGGCCAGGAGGGGGGCACATTTTTTATAGTAAGATGTATAACCATCAGGGCCTGGGGCCGTGGAAGTTTTAAGGGACTTAATGATTTGGGAAATTTCCTCAACTGTGCAGGGAGTGTTGAGTGAGTCAATATGTTGATACAGAGAAGGGAGTTTAAGATTATCCAACCAGGATTTAGAGGCGTTTGGCTAGTCTCAGGGGCTAGATAAAAGATCTTTATAGAAGGATGTGAATATCTTCAATACTTCCTGTGGTTGTGTAATCAAGTTGCCATGGTTATCCCGAGTTTGTATTTATGAGAGGGTTTGTTGTCCTGCTTCAGCTTTCTGGCAAACATAGCCGAGGGGGAGGGAATTGCTGTGCAAAAGAAACTTAGCCTTAAAAAACCAGAGAGATCTGTGTTGGCAGACAGAATAAGGTCCAGGGGCCGACATTTAGATTGGATCTGTTGGGCGATGTCTTGGGAGGGGGAGTGCTGCAGTTTGTTATAAAGATTTAAATCATTGGTGAGGCATTTGATGTCTGCCCATGTTTAGTTGCTGCTAGCTCCCTATGTGACCACGTAGGGCTGACCATGTCACCTACGTGACCACGTAGGGGCTGCCTTGTGAGCAACCCAGAAAGTTGGGGGTGTAATTTGTGTTCTCCAAAAAGTAGCTTTCTATATGAGGGGAGATAGAGCCATTTACTAGGTCAGTTAAAAGGGAATCATTGAGGCGCCAGTTGTATGGTGAAGGGGAGAGGACTATGCAAGATGTGTCGAATGAGGTAATGTTATGGTCAGACCATAGGCATGGGTGAATATGTGTTTGAGAGGAGTTAGCCAGTAACATTGGGGTACAGAAAATGTAGTCCAGCATATCTGGGAGTAGTGGGTATAAGCCTTAATCAGTATTATGGGCTCTCCAGTAATCTATCAGTTGTAATTTGTTGATGGCCTTGGAGGAGGGGAGAGACTGCTTCTGTCCAGGGCAAGCAGAAAGGTTGAAATCCCCGCCCAACACCATAAGGGGGGGGGGGGGTGATAACAGTCCAGGGTCTCCAAGAAATTAGTAAAAAATTAGGATTGGGAATCATCCGGAGTGTACACAGATGTGATAATGGCACGATTTATGGTACCTTTTAGCAAGATAAAATGACTTTCAGAAATTAAATTATAAAATATATATTATGGATTAGAGCTGCACTAAAGATTTCATAATAAATTAGTTGGCCGATTATTGTTTCGATTGATTGGATAATAGCCTTAACCCCTTAAGGACCGCCGCATGTACATTTACGTCGGCAGAATGGCACGGACAGGCACATCAATGTACCTGTATGTGCCTGCCTTGACGGGGTTCCAATCGGGACCCCCCCGGTACATCCGACGGTCTCGGTGGCTGTAGGAGCAATCCGTGCCGAGGGGGCGGAGGATTGCTCCCAGCCAATCTGCGCGCTCCCCTGCGTGTCACTTCCTCCTCCTGTGTAAACACAGGAAGAGGACGTGATGTGATCTCTCCTCAGTGGTATTTTTAACCGCCGATGAGCAGAGATCACATCACATAGTAAGTCTGCACAACACTACACTGACACCAGTACACACAGGCACACCTAACCCCTTGCGATCACCCCCCCTCCCCCTTTCAGTGTCACTGAATGCAGTGATCATATGTATGATCACTGTATTTAGTGTCAGTGTGACAGGCAGTTAGTGTTACGCCCAGGGTAGCCCCGTACCTCCCAAAGTTTTAACCCCTTGATCACCACCCTAGTTAACCCCTTTCACTCTCTATTGCCAGCGTCACTAAGTGATCATTTTTCTGATGGCTGTATTAGTGTCGCTGTTCTCGCTAGGTAGCTATTTTTTTTATTGCTTTTTTTTTTTTACTAAAGACATGTGGCTAAATACATTTTGGCCTAAATGTTTGACTAAAATTTGGTTTATTTGATTTTTCTTATAACAAAAAGTTAAAATAGATTTTTTCGCTCTATTTTTGTATATAGTGCATAGAAAAAAAAACAGAGGCAATCAAATGCCACCAAAAGAAAGCTATATTTGTGGGAAGAAAGGGATGCAAATTTTGTTTGGGAGCCACATCGCACGACCGCGCAATTGTCAGTTAAAGCAACGCAGTGCCAAATCGCAACAAGGGGCCTGGTCCTTTACCTGCATTTTGGTCCAGGTCTTGAGTGGTTAAAAAAAAAAAAATTGTTGGGCACATTACAAAACACAAATTGCTGCAAAAACACATTACATGCTTGTCTGCAGCTTCTCCATTGAAGTATATTGAACCAAAAATAAAAATAAGCACCGTTTTGCGTTAAGTCCTTGCCCTTTCCAAAATACACAGCAGCTGAAAAAAAAATCCATGTAAATGAACTGTAGTGTGTTTCTGCAAAAAAAAAAAACAGGTCTGAGATGTTCAGTAACATAATGGGGTTAAAAAAAACACAAGTACAAAAAGAGCAAATTGCTACTGCAAGGGGTTCATTCTTTTACTGTGGGACAGTGAGAGTCGGTTCACACTAGGGCGACACGACTTTCAGAAGCAACTTCAACACAACTTGAGCATGAACCACAGGGCGATCTGGGGAGATTTACAACATGACGTGAAGTCCTTTTCAGGTCAGGAGACATTCCAGTGGCCAATAAAACAACAATCAGCTCTGGGAGAGAGAGGGGGAGGGAGAGGTTTGCCTGAGAAATGTATGTTATCTTCCTGGAAAGTACCTTCAATTAAAACAGTGATCAGACTTGGAAGCGACTTCCATTGAAATCAATGGGTACAAATCGCCTAGAAGTCTGATTGAAGTAGTACAGGAACCTCTTCTGAAGTCGAAGCGACCTCAGTAGTGTGCATTAACACCGCTCCCATTCACTTACATTGCTTTTCTAGACAGCGCGACTTGGGGCGACTTGAGACGACTTCAAGTTGGATCCCAAGTCGCCCCAGTGTGAACCGACTCTGAAAGTAATATTTACACTAGCAATTTGCTTGTTTGTACTCTAAAAGGCTAATTTTAGTTTTAACCCCATTATGTTACTGGCTGATTAATAGATTATGAAAATTGTAATAGATTTCATAATTAGTTGATCGATTAGTTTCAGCCTTATTATGGATATCAAATATTATGGAATTACAAATAAAAATCGCGACTCCTCTGGTTTTCATGGTGAAAGTCGTATAATGAAATTGGTTATAGGATCTGTTGAAATAATTTGGATGGTTGGAGGAAGCAAAGTGGGCTTCTTGAAGCAGGATATCACCTCCAAGACTTTTGTAGTGTTGGAACGCTTGTTTGTGTTTGAGGCAAGTTTAAACCCTGGACATTGTGAGATTTTAAGACTTATTTTAAACATAAGAGGTAGAATCAATAGACTAAATTCAACTATCAACCGCTTAACGTGTGAATCAGTCAACGACCACATCCTCGAACCGCAACCAAGATCGCTAGGATCAAAATAATCAGAAGCCTGCTATATAGAAAAGCACATATGACTTTCAAACCTTGTGAGCAATAATAAAGCAGAGCAATATGAAATTGACTAAACGAGAAGTAGACAAACCATGACAACCAGTTGAAATGCAAATCAAGTAAATGGCCATAAGAGCCAATATACCAGAAATTTAAGTGAGGTTTAGAAACATGGGGACAAGGGGTAACCTGTCACAAACTGAGGAAAGAACAGAGGGCAAATGTGTCCTTATCCTGCACCCAGGTCGGGTGACACCAAAAAATGGTGCAGCGGTCGACCACAATCACAGGTGTGGGGTCAATCTAGCAGCAGCAGATGCTCAAGGCAATAGTTTAAAGCAGGGATCCTCAAACTACGGCCCTCCAGATGTTGTAGAACTACACATCCCATGAGGCATTGTAACACACTGACATTCACAGACATGACTAGGCATTATGGGAATTGTAGTTCCTGAACAATTTGAGGGCCATAGTTTGAAGACCCATGGTTTAAAGGGTTAGGCTTAGCTGTGCATGGGGTTAAGGACTTTATCAGAGGGGGTTTAAATGCTGAAACAAAAACATAACTGTAGAATAGCAGCAAGAGTATCACTAGGAGGGACAAACTTGGTCGGTCAAGGACCGAAACTAAGAGCAAGCGAATATCTAAATTAAGCCATCTATGTATACTAAATGACAGTTGCCTGGGGGGTGGAGATTTATCCAAGGCAGCACAAAAGGTGCAGAAAGGAACTGTCAGTTGTAGAAATCTGTCCCCGAGTTAGAGGACAGGAACATACCATGTCAAATCTGAGTGGGCTGAACATCAGACGTTAGTCACTGGGAGGACATACTCGGCTTCATACCTGAAAAAAAATGCACACGAGCATGGGGAACAGAAGATACATCAGATGGGTTAATTTTTAAAGGAGTGAAGCAACCTCCTTTGATCTCAGGCTACGCCTGGTGGAAGGGGTAGACCAGATCGCTGAGGGTCTAAATGTAGCTGGAGGGTGAACAAGGGGGTTTTGCACCAAGACAAATGTCACCAAAAGTTCCTTGTTCTCAATTACATTTTATACTGTGTAGGTGGAGCCATTAAGCAGGATTGTGAGCTTAAAGGAATCCCCAGCAGTATTTTATCCTGGCTGATTGTAGCACATTAGTAACTTCTTCCATTTTGTTACACTTATCCACGGTGGCGGGTGAGATATTCGAATAGATTTGTAATCTCTAGCCATCGAATGTTATTTTAGGGGTATTTCTTGAAGCAAGCATGATTGTTTTTATGGTCCTTAAGTGGTTAATAGTTAAAGGTGGCCAGCTTCTGTTGGTATAAGGAGACCCGGGATCAGGCAGTGAAGCAGTGCCAACAAAGCGTCTTTACAAATTGGTACATGGAAGGGGGTGAAAAATCCAAAGATTGACCAGAAGCCCACCAGACAGGGGTAGGACCACCAGATATGAAATCTCCTCAATGTCCACATACCCCCTATACATTTTAATTAGCTGTATACAATGCTTTTATTTACAATACTGGAGAAGCTGGATTTTTAAAAATATCAAGAAGCAATCTCAGCCATTTTGTATTCAGAAGGCGCTGTGGCCCAAAGCCCTGATGTAGTTAGCCGGCTGCATGAGAATTTTCCAGATGTCCCTTATGTACCCCAATACAAAGGTCAACCCAGTATAGGTTTTGTGCCTGTGATCAATGTACGGCAACTTTTTTTTGGTCCACCTGTCCTGGCCAATCAGGACTCTGCATCAAGGATTGCTACTACACCATAGTGGATTCGTTTAGGGTACATTACGGCACAGTAGGGTACAGCACACAATCCTTCACAAGGGTCTCTAGGGAGGTTAGTCAGGAAACAAATTTTGAGACCCTAAAATCAAAGGCTGGAAAGATTGTTCTGAAAAAAGTGCCATTAGGCCCGGGCTATAAAAAACTCATTACATACTTAACAGAATGTACATACTCACAAAGCCACATAAAAAGCATTAATTTTGCGAGATATATACCTGCCTGATCCAGCACCCTCCCCCCCCCCCCATTGCTGGGTAAGTTTGTATAAACCAGCTGGTGTCACATTTCCTTTCCCTTATCTATGTAGCCACACAGAGGCGGCTCTCTAGGCAAATTAGGCGGTAGCCTTAGGCCTCGCCCCCACAAGGGCCTCGCGGCCGCCTAATTTTCCCATACCGCAACTTCAATGTTTCGCCGGGACCGTCTTGCAATATGATCCAGTCGCCCCAATGCCCATCTCCTGTACCAAGTCTGCAGTCTCTGCCCATCTCCTGTACCACGTCTGCAGTCTCCGCCCATCTCCTGTACCACGTCTGCAGTCTCCGCCCATCTCCTGTACCACGTCTGCAGTCTCCGCCCATCTCCTGTACCACGTCTGCAGTCTCCGCCCATCTCCTGTACCACGTCTGCAGTCTCCGCCCATCTCCTGTACCACGTCTGCAGTCTCCGCCCATCTCCTGTACCACGTCTGCAGTCTCCGCCCATCTCCTGTACCACGTCTGCAGTCTCTGCCCATCTCCTGTACCACGTCTGCAGTCTCTGCCCATCTTCTTTACCACGTCTGCAGTCTCTGCCCATCTCCTGTACCACGTCTGCAGTCTCATCTTAATGCAGGTTGGAACTCTGTGGTACAAAGGGGAATGCAGTGGACTGATATAAAAGTAATCTTTGGTCACCAGAGCTCCCCCTCCATTACAATAGAGTTCCCTTTACACCAAAGTCTGCAGGTTCCCCCAAAGATCATGATCCGCAGAATTCCCTTTATATCAGAGTTCCCTTGCACTGTAAGGGGGAATCCTGCAGACTGATATATGGGGGAACTGTGCTGGCTGGGTTACATTAACCTGACCTTCATGTAATGTGTGTAACACACACACACACAAATTAAAGAATTGGTTAGAGGAAATTCTATAAATGGTTAATTCATAGAATTTAAAACTCTTAATATATGCAATGTATACAGTTAATTTTTACCGCTTGAATTATTTTCCCATTATAGGCGGAAGTGGGGCCTCATCTCAGATTTGCCTAAGGCCTCAAAGCCTAGAGCCACCTCTGTACCCACATTACTGTCAGGCATTTGGGGAGGAACCCCATGCTGGGGGTTAAAGTTCACCCGTTAAACTGACACGCATGCCTACTACTCTCTGGAATTCAAGGGAAGTCACAAATCTAAACCTGCAAAATCTTCCTGCCGACCAACTTGGAATGTGGAACAACTTTTTTAATGATCCTGCCTTGAATCTTGTTTGACTTTTTTGAACTCCTTGCTCCTCCCATCAACTTTTTATTTAAGTCATGCCCTTGCATTTTCCTACTTCAAGATTATGCTCCTACAAGCCAACATCTAGTAACATCTAGCTTGTCTCCAACCTGCAACCAATCTTTACCAATCTGGCTTGTTTACCGACTAAGCTTCTGCTGATTTATTTATCTGCTTCTGGACCCTGGCTTGCCAAGTTCCTGGTGGGCCAATCCTATAGTCCGCAACCTTGTACTAACATGTCAAAATCCATCTTCACCATCGAGATTTAATAAACATAGATGAGCTTATGTCCACTGCCAGAGCAATTTCCTTCTGTACTTATCCAGCTGGTTGCCTCACAACTGCTATAGCTACTGGTCTCAGAGTTTGACTCGAGAAGGTGACAGAATCACCTTTGCCTCCTCACCTTAATTATGCAGCATTAAAGTAGAAATTAACTTCATGAAAGGAATGTTAAAAAAAAAAAAAAAAGCTTAACCACTTAAGGACCGCCTCCTGCACATATAAGTTGGCAGAATGGCATGGCTGGGCACAAGCATGTACCTGTATGTCCTCTAAGTGCCAAGCCGAGGGTTGCAGACATGCACCCACAACCCGGTCCGAAGCTCCGTGGCTGCAGGACCCGATTGCCGCTGGAGTCCCGTAGTCAGTCCCTGGAGCTGAAGAACGAGGAGAGCTGTGTGTAAACACATATGTAAATGGGGGAACTAATGTGCAAAACCAGACTAGCCAGGGCACTGAGAACTAAAACTAATTTAAAAGCTATTAGGGGTGCATCATTTTTCGGATCAGAAAAAAAGCACACACACATAACTTGCCCCCCACTCGTCACTGTAATGTCCACCATTGTCCCCCCACTCATCACCGTTTCAGTCCAACATTGCCCCCACACTAGTAATAGCCAGTCCAACATTGCCCCAGCCCCCCACACTAGTAATTATAGCTAGTCCAACATTGCCCCCACACTAGTAATTATAGCCAGTCCAACATCACCCCCATAATCACTAATATATAATATATAATAGCCACTGCCAGTTTAACATCCAACTCACTGTACTTGTTGCATTGCGCGCTCTTGCAGAATAGAAAATCCACGAGCAGAGGGAGGAGTGGTGATGTCAGCGCGCACCGACAGGTGTATTAAGATGGCCTACCGCTCCTGAGCTAGGCTGAAGCCTTTTAAGGCCCTGGCGGTGGTGCGGTCCGCGGATCGCATACTGTGCTGACCTGAACAGGGCGACCTGTTCAGACCGCGGATCGGTCACAATCCGTTGCACCCCTACTATTAATACTATACTACGCAGCAGCCAGAACTAGTGCTCACAAACTGATCAGTTAGAATTTGGGGGTGTAATCGCGCTTGCTAAAACTACAAATACATCATATAGACAAAAACAAAAAGCTAAATCTAGCCAGTAATTCAAAACAGAAAAGTGATAGCGCTTGCAAAAAGTAATGGTTTGTGAATAAAAATCTAAATAATCTATATATATTGAAGCGGAGGTTCACCCAAAAATTAATTTTTTCACATTAGCTCCAGCATACTGCTAACATTTGCAGTATGCCGTTTTTTTTGCTACTTATCGTTATACAAGGCCTTGTTATCCGGGTCCGAGCGGGCAATCGTGTGGGCAGTAGGAGTTTCTAAACAAAGAGGAGTTGATTGATGGCTGTTAAGGCGTGTCACGGCCTGCCGAAAATACCCGAAGAGACACTCGGGTGTTTATGGCGCCTGCGCTTGCCGTGTAGAGCTGACTGCGCAGGCGCCGTAAACACTAGTGTTGCTCAAGAATATTCACATTGCGAATATTCGTATTTTTTCAATTTTTTTTTTAAAACAGATCACATCCTAGTGATCTCCATCGAGGTCTAAAAGCATTGCTGGTATGATTAGAGACCCTGGGCCGAGTAGCTGAGGCAATCCTTTTATGTTGCCGAATATTCGCAATTTGAATATTAGTATTACGAATACTTTCTCTGCCCTTCTTTTGCATCAGAGCCAGAGTTCTCCTACCACAGTTGTCAGAGGTTAGCAACCTCCATAGCAACCAATAGGAACCTGCCTGCACGACCATTATATAAGATCACTCCCAGCAGTATTTCAGTGCAGATTCACAAGGTGGCTAGAGAGAGTGGAGCGTTTCTGTGCATTTTTCCTGTGTATTGCGATCTTAGAGCTTAGCATTGTGCTTCCTATAGTGCTTTCAGTTCTGAGTTTCCTGCTTCTAAAACCAAATGCTTTTTTCAAAGCAAAAGACCCAACAGCTTTTCTAAAAGCTCAGATTTGTGTTTTGTCCAGGTTAGTGTAGCTTAGTGTTAGATAGATTTCTGTGTAGTTAGTGTAAGTGTACATTTCTTTAAGGTAGCTTAGTTTAGTGTGTGTTTAGTCTGTTTTGTGTATAAAAAAAAAAAAAAAAATTAGCTTTAGTTTAGTCATAAGTTTGTGTAAGTAGAGTTAGTGTTTAGTGCATATTAGTTTAGTAATCCAGGAAATGATCTCCGTTTTCGCGCACATGCGCGGACGAGAATTTTGCAATTTTGCATTAGCGAAATTTCGCAATTTTTTTTTTTGATAAAATATCACGAATATTCGATATTAACGATTTCACGAATATTCTATATATTCGTGAAATATCGCAAAATCGAATATGGCGTATTCCGCTCAACACTAGTAAACACCCGAGTGTCACTTCGGGTATTTCCGGAAGGCGTGACACGCTTTAGCAGCCCATCAATTAACGCCTCTTCACTTAGGAACGCCTATACAAGGAAGTAATCCCCTCTCGGAGCAATAGCAATAGCTCGTATAACGATAAGTACAACAAAAAAACAGCATACTGCAGATGTAAGCAGTATGCTGGAGGGATGTAGCTAATGTAAAAAAGTTTTTTGGGTGAACCCCCGCTTTAATGATAAAGTTTCACTTTTAGTCCTTAAAGACCCAAACATCAACAAATGAGGGGGATGAAAGTGATTTTATTGAGAACCAAAATATAATAATGGTGTGAACAATGTGATATTGCAAGATCACACTGAAAATAATGGGTAAATTCATGACATCAAATAATGAATCCATTAAGTGCAAACAGAAAGAAACACAAAATAGATTATATAGTCATTGTGTGCCACACACAGGTCCACCAATAAAATCAAAATATAGTAAGCAAGTGAAAAAAACATGCGTATTAAAAAATATATAGCAACACAAAATAAGTCTGTGCACACTCGTGCAAAAATACTTAATCAAGTGGTCAAAAAAAAAGGGATTTTTAAATACAGCTTACCTGTAAAATCCTTTTCTTGGAGTACATCACGGGACACAGAGCGGCATATTCATTACTATATGGGTTATATGGAGTACCTTCAGGTGTGGACACTGGCAATCTCAAACAAACAGGAAGTCCCTCCCTATATAACCCCCTCCCCTAGAGGGAGTCCCTCAGTTTTGTAGCAAGCAGTATGCCTCCCAAAATGTTCCCAAAAAGAGGGGTGGGAGCTCTGTGTCCCGTGATATACTCCAAGAAAAGGATTTTACAGGTAAGCTGTATTTAAAAATCCCTTTTTCTTTCTCGTACATCACGGGACACAGAGCGGCATATTCATTACTATATGGGATGTCCGAAAGCAATGCTTTAATGAGGGGAGGGAGACATCTTCCAAAGAAGGATTTAATTTAGAGGTATACTCAAATACTAGTAAATCCAACTTAAACGAGAAATGTAAATCTCAAATCAAATCAAGGGAGCCCCCTCAGATCCTGAGGAGCTTGAATCGCGGCCTGTAGTACTGACTGCCCAAAGGCTGTATCCGCATTCCTTCTTACGTCCATTTGATAAAATTTTGTAAACATGTGGACTGACGACCACGTTGCTGCCTTGCATATTCGAGCCATAGAGATCTGATGATGTGCTGCCCAGGAGGCGCCCATGGCCCTGGTAGAATGGGCCTTTACCGACAAAGGAGGAGGCACCTCTTCAAACCGCAGGCCCGAACAATTAATTGTTTAATCCATCTTGCGATGGTGGATCAAGCGGCTGCCTGACCCATCTTGGGCCCTTCCGGTAAAACGAACACCACATCTGTTTTCCGAACCTTCTCTGTAGCTTTAAGATAGGCCCTTATGGCCCTGACAATATCCAACGTATGCAGCAACCCCTCCTTTCTAGAGGTGGGTTTTGGAAGAAGGATGGAAGTACCACATCCTGGTTCAGGTGGAAACTGGATATAACCTTTGGTAGAAAGGAAGAATGAGGACGGAACCCCGCCCTATCCTTATGCAAAATGAGATATGGTTCCTTACAAGATAAGGCTGCCAATTCCGATACTCTCCTGGCCGAAACTATGGTGATCAGAAATACCGACTTTCTAGTCAGTAAAACCAAAGGTACCTCAGCCAACGGCTCAAGGGGTTGTTTCTGTAGAGATGACAGAACAAGATTTAAGTCCCATGGACAAAGTGGTGATTTAACCGGAGGATTAACACGTAAGACTCCCTGTACGAAGATCTTAACCAGCGAGTGGGCGGCCAGCGGCCTCTGAAACCACACTGATAAGGCTGAAATCTGTCCCTAGATCGTGCTTAATGCCCGGCCTTTATCCACTCCTAGCTGGAGAAAACGTAATACTCTATCAATGGTATACTTGCGGGAAACCCATCTCTTAGCCTCACACCAGCCTACGTAGGCCCTCCAAACCCTGTAACAAAATTACCCTGGAGGCCGGCTTTCTAGCCTTAATGAGGGTAGGGATTACCTGCCTAGACAGACCTCTACCCCTGAGAATCAGGGATTCAGCCGCCAGGCCGTCAATTTTAGACGCCGTAATGCAGGGTGGAGGATCGGGCCTTGTGAGAGTAGGTCTGGCCATAGAGGAAGAGTCCAAGGGCCTTCCGCTGCCAATTTCAGGACTAGTGAGTACCATGCCCTCCGGTACCAAGCTGGGGCTACCAGGATAACCGGCCTGTGCTATGATCCTGCGCCACAGGCGGGGTAGTAACTGCAGCGGGGGAAATGCATATAGAAGCTATGATTGATGCCAAGGGCAAACCAACACATCGGTTCCGCAGGCCATAGGGTCCCTCGTTCGAGACATGAACCTGTCTAGCTTCTTGTTGAATCCTTATGCCATGACCTCCACGTCTGGCACTCCCCACTTCTGGCAGATTGTCTGAAAAAAACTTATGGATGCAGGGACCACTCCCCCGGCGACAGGGTTTGGCGACTTAGGAAGTACGCCTGCAGGTTGTCCACCTCGGGAATGAATGTCGCCGATATGCAAGGTACATAAACCTCTGCCCACCGAAAAACCCAGTTCCTCTCACTCTGGGTGGCTTGACTCTTGGTTCCCCCTTGGTGGTTCACATATATGCCACCGCTGTGGCATTGTCTGAATGACTTCTCACCGAGGACCCTTGTAATCTGGATGTCTATGCCAGGAGGGCTAGCCGAGCCGCTCTGATCTCCCAGACCTTGATGGGCAGCTGCCTCTCCGCCTCTGCCCAAGTTACTTGGCGAGCGAACCCGTTCCAGACCGCTCTCCAGCCTTCCAGACCACTGGGCAGAACCAAGGCTGCTAGAGCTGCTGTCTGTAGGACCCGAGTGTGGAAGCGTGTGGTATCGCCTCGAACATGGCCATTAGTTTGCCTAGTAATCGCATACATAGGCGAATAGTTGGTTCTCTTTTGCTTAGAACCAACTGAATCAATCTTTTGATAGCCTCGACCTTTACCAGGGGCAGGAACACCCATCTTCTGTTCTGTGTCTAATCTCATGCCGAGATATTCCAACTGCTTTGTAGGTTGAAATGCTGATCTTTCCCCAGTTTAGGACTCAGCCGAACCTCTCGAGGTACTGAACCATGAGGGCTACTACGCATTCCACCACGGAAGCGAGTGATCTATGATTAAGAGGTCGTCCAGGTATGCTAGGACCGAGATCCCTTGGATCCTTTAGACTGACTAGAATTGGAGCAAGGACCTTCGTGAATACCCGAGGGCCGTAGCCAGCCCGAAGGGGGGCGCCACGAATTGGAAGTGACGCTGTATCACTGCGAAGCGTAAAAACAAAAATATTTGATGTGGCTGAAAGACTTGGTACATGAAGGTAACCATCCTTTATGTCTATAGAAGCCAGATCCTTCTGGAGTGTGGCGGCTGCTGACCGAACGGCTTCTGTCCGGAAAGAGCGAACCCTTAGGTAAGCATTTAAACCCTTTAGGTCCAAAATTGGTCTGACATCGCCGATGGGCCTTGGTATGACAAACAGATTGGAATAGAAACCTAGCCCCTGTTCTTGGGCTGGTACCTCTACCATTATGCCCTGGTAAAGCAGATGATCCAACGCCGCCCGCATTGAGGCCTTCCTTGTGGAGGAAATTTTAGAAATTCTAATCTGTAGCCTGCGGCCACAGATGATCGGACCCCCTCTGTCGGGGATCGATCCCCAGAGGCCTGTCCTTGCGATCCATTGTTAAAAGTTTGATCGCGCAGGAGGTCCGTACTGCCTGGAATTTGAGGGCCCCGGAACAGGGGGGGAACTGTCTTTTAAACGCAGGACCCCGGAACTTCTTTTGACTGGTAAAAGGGTACTTTTGCCACTTGAAACAGTCTGAATGTATTTATCCAGATCTTTCCATGGAAGGGCAAACCTGCCAGCAGTCTTTTACATGGGCTCGGCCGCCCAGTTCTTCAACCATAAGAGCCTTCTCATATGCACTAAAAATAGTGACAACGAGACGCCTGCTGGATGGAGTCTTTTTATAACCTCTACCGCAAAGCACAGAGCTCTGGGAATATCCAATAACTCCTCTGCCTATTGGGCAGGGATGTCTTAAGCATCTGTTTTGTCTGGTTCTTTAACGCCTGACAAAACTCCAATTGCAGCCCCTGCTGGCTCTAGCCAAGGATGCTGGAAAAAATGTCTCTAAACGTTTATTGACCGGGACCTTAAACATTTGTATGTTTCCCCTTAGGCCAGTTAATGATTTATTCACCCATGAGATGGCTGCGTCCACAGTTGGGAGCGCCCTCTTTCTTAGAATTTTTTTTTTTTTTTTCCATAGGGTAAATAACAGAAAACCTTCCAGGTGGTCTCCCATCCAGGCACTAACCAGGCCCGACCCTGCTTAGCCTCCGAGATCAGACGAGATCGGGCGCTTTCCGGGAGATGCGGCCTCAAGGACCTCACGGGTAGTTGAAAAGCAGTGCCCGAACCGGGACCTGAACCCTGGACCCTCAGATTAAAAGTCCGATGCTCTACCAACTGAGCCATCCGGGCCCTCTTTTTAAAGAGCACTTGGTCAGGGGAAAGAGTGCCTGCAAGCACAAATATTTCCTGGCAGACGTGTATAAAGACTACCCTCTCGTTCTGTCCGGTCGTCCCAATCCTGGAAAAACCAATTCCTCTAACAGAGGATGGGCCAGAAACGCTGCGTTGCTTAAAGGCGTTTTTAAAAGAACCCAAAGAGGATACCGCAGGAACCTGAGGCTCTGGAAATGGCAAATTGAATGCCAAGCGGGCCATGTCTGTCAAAGACTGGACCCACAGACTCTCCGCCTGGGAGGCTGAAAACGATTCTACAGTGGTAGATCCTCTAGGTTCTGTCCCTTTTTGGCGATGGGGATCTAGTCCGCTTCTTGCCAGAAAAAGAGCCAGCGATCATAGCTGTTAACCTCTTTTCTTTAGCCCCCCTAGGGTGACGGCTAGCATCTCCTCTGTGATAACACAGGGTTGGGCCGACCTGGGCCAGCCTCAGCACCAGACCCCCTTAATGGCTTATCCAGGGTGACCCCTATAGGAATAACCTGTGGGGAAAGTATTGGCATATCATCAGAACCAGAGGAGGAACCCCTTTGTCTTTGCCTTTTCTCTTTATATCTTTTTTTTTTTTTTGATCCTGAACCCTTGGAAGCCATAATACAAAAGCGAAGGACTCCGCTTACAACAACAGACTGTTATAGCCAGGAGTACAAAAAAATAAGGTTTAGGGGACAATAGGATAACTAATGCCCCAACACCGGTGGGGCTCAGTATGTTTTCTTTTATATGTTATTCACCACATACAGCCCCACCCCCAACATGTTTGCCAGCATTCAACCTGTTGCCAAGGGGATTTTGGCTTAACAAAAAGTATTGGAGCTGACTCCAGTATGTAGTACCCCTTCTCGCCACCGGGAGTCACTGTGCTGCCAGCTCTACGTCCTCTCTCTCTCCAGCTCAGCTCTGAACTGAGCTAAGAACGCGCCTGCTGTGTATAACAGCAATTAAAGGCGCGCCCACTCTACACTGCAGTCACACTCCCGCCCCTCCCCCCCCCCCTCCCGAACGGCGCGAAAATTTTCTATATGCATGCGCGCGTGCACGCGCCCGCGACTGTCGGGGGAGGAGAGCCCAGGAGGAGACGCACTCTGGAGCCCAGGAATGCAGGTTGGAGGACGCATCAGGCGGCAGATTTGAATCCCGGCAAGGTAAGGCTAACACAGGCCCCTAAGGAGTCCCTTTAGCCTAGAGACAGATCTTTTTTTAAAGATCTTCAACCAGCGAGCAGCAGGTAGCTAGCAAACATACATAGATAGGTAGGGGGATCAAGTTATGGGGGGAAACATTTCAGGGCATCCTGTCTATCAGACATAGTGACCATGGTGCCAATGCAGAGCATACTCAGGCTACCCCCCTTAAGATCTCCCCTGGAGAGCCTGCTGTCGAACCAAGTCCCGCAGGCTCCCCTCTTACCTGCTCCATGCAGCAGGACGTTTTGCAAAACGGTCCAATCTTCTCCCATCTCCGTGGGTAGCGTAGTAGACCTTCAGGCCCTGGGGTCCTATGAAGGTACCCACTGTCCTGGACCTATATAGCACCCTGGCAAACAGGAACTTATGGTTTTTACAAACTCCAAGTCCTGGGCCCAGGGTCCAGCCCTCCAAAGAGGAGCATTATAGGCAAAACCCCACGGTTTGGGGCCCGGGTACTGTCCACTTTGGCACTGAGGCTACTTGGACAGATCCGGTTAGCCCGCCCTTAATCCCAAGGATGTGGAGCAAAGCTATTCCGTGACCAACACCTAAGACACTGGCGAAAAAACTGAGGGACTCCCTCTAGGGGAGGGGGTTATATAGGGAGGGACTTCCTGTTTGTTTGAGATTGCCAGTGTCCACACCTGAAGGTACTCCATATAACCCATATAGTAATGAATATGCCGCTCTGTGTCCCGTGATGTACGAGAAAGAAATATATGTGCTTCAGCATAAGATTTCCAAAGTGCTTAGTGCTCCAATGTAAACAAGAAAAAAGATCCAAAATAAAGTGCTTAAATCAATCATTTCCAAAGTGCATCAGTGCTTGTAAACGACACTGCACTGCAGATCAGCGTCTCCAGGTCAGCCTGTTACTTTAATCCCCCAGCTGCAGATTCCCAAGTCACAGCAATAACGCTCCTAGGATGGATGGCACTCAAACAGTGCAAACTCCATAGTGTAAAATGTAACAACGATTTTAATAATCACTCACAGTAGGGCAGTGTAACAAACGGCATAAGCATGTATACAGGATATCGCCGCTCTCGGCCACAAGCGGAGATGACGCGTTACGTGGCTGTACACCACTTAGTCATAGGATAGGGAGCCGTAGGTGTATTGGTGACTTCGTTATCTACCTCTGGACAGTTGTCATCACACTCCCTGGCTGGACAACATACCAAAGGGCCAGCTTTTAAGATTAAGAAGAAATTGCACAAAGACTGATGTATTTCTGAAAACGGGCAGATTTCATCGGTAAGATGTTGCTGCTCTGGAAAGATACATTCATTTAGGACTCCATAAGCATACCTTTGCTGGGGGAGTGCCCTTGATAATGGACTATAGCAGTGATGGTGAACCTTGGCACCCCAGATGTTTTGGAACTACATTTCCCATGATGCTCATGCACTCTGCAGTGTAGTTGAGCATCATGGGAAATGTAGTTCCAATACATCTGGGGTGCCAAGGTTCACCATCACTGGACTATAGTGTGCAACACAAACAAGTTCAATCTGTAGGAAGTATTGGCACATTGTGAAAGCTGACCGCCACTTGGCATCCATACTCCCAGATAAACCTTTGTTTACATACAGGAGGGCTCCCAGTTTAAGGGCAATGATTGCAACAAATGTATTGGACCCTCCTGAGAAGAAAAGTTTAGTTTAATGAAAAAGGATACTAGCCATGCAAGACATGTTTCACATGTAGACATACGAAACCGTAATTAAAAAAAAGCAGGGAAGGAGTACAAAATTAAAGATTTTATCCCCTGCAAGACAGAAGAGGTAGTCTATATTAGAATGTCAGTGTAAAATCCAGTATGTAGGAAGAACTTAAAGGGAGCTCTGGAAAAGACTGAGCATACACAAAACATAAAAAATGGGTTCCTTAAACATAGCTTATTCCGTCACTATGCTGGTTGCCATAATAAAGACCCCTCATTAAGGGTATGGGGCATAGAGAAGTATAAACCCCATTGGAGGGGTGACAATAAGGTACAAAAGATCAGTCAGGCAGAATCTTCCTGAATTCATGTACTCCAATACCTCATGGGCACAACGTTGACTTTGATCTTAAAGTGGAGTTCCACCCATTTTTTTATGTTTGTCTGTGCTGCATGCCCTGATCTCATAGTGTTCAGAATGGACAATTTTTTTTTTGTTGCTTGTAAATACCTTTATTTTGAAGTCCTTAACCACTTAAGGACCGCCGCATGTACATTTACGTCGGCAGAATGGCACCGACAGGCACATCAACGTATATATACGTTGGTGCCTTGGGGGGGATCGGGGGTCCGATCGGACCCCCCCCCCCGTACATGCGGCGGTCCGCGCGGCTGCAGGAGCGATCCGATAAGAGGGGGCGGCTATCCGTTTTCACCCGCCCCCTCCGGATCGCTCCCAGCCAATGCGCGTGCCCGCCCGCCCTGTCACTTCCTCCTCCTGTGTAAACACAGGAAGGAGGAAGCTATCTGATCTCTCCCTCGGCGTTTGTTTCAAGCGCCGCTGAGGAGAGATCACAACACAACAAGTAAGTCTGCACCAACAGCACACTTACACACACACAAAAACACATTTAACCCCCGCGATCGCCCCCCCCCCCTCCCCCCTGTCACAGTGTCACTGAATGCAGTAATCATACATGTATGATTACTGTATTTAGTGTCAGTGTGACAGACAGTGTGACAGTCAGTTAGTGTTAGTGTCAGGATAGCCCCCCACCCCCCCCAATAAAGTTTTAACCCCTTGATCACTGCCCTAGTTAACCCTTTCACTCCCTATTGCCAGCATCACTAAGCGATCATTTTTCTGATCGCTGTATTAGTGTCGCTGTTCCCGCTAGGTAGCTAATTTTTTTTTTAATGCGATTTTTTTTTTACTAAAGACATGTGGCTAAATAAATTTTGGCCTAAATGTTTGACTAAAATTTAGTTTATTGTTTTTTTATTATAACAAAAAGTAAAAAATATTGTTTTTTTTTCAAAAATGTCGCTCTATTTTTGTATATAGCGCAAAAAAAAAAAAAATCGCAGAGGCGATCAAATACCACCAAAAGAAAGCTCTATTTGTGGGAAAAAAAGTACGCGAATTTTGTTTGGGAGCCACGTCGCACAACCGCGCAATTGTCTGTTAAAGCGACGCAGTGCCGAATCGCAAAAACCCCTTGGGTCATTTGCCAGCGTATTGGTCCGGGTTTTAAGTGGTTAATTACTTCCTCCATTAGACTAGCCTATTAAGTCACAAGGCTATGTGCAAGGGTTTCTGTGATAGGCATGTTTCCCAGTAGTCCTTGCAAACCTGCCTGAAACCTATTACATGTCTTGTGCAGCACTGAGCATGCGCGAGATATGCAAAGCTTAAATCCAGGAAGTCATACAGTCTGGCTTCATGATGCTTACACTTAAGATGGCCACGGTCTATTCCTAGAATCTCAGGTGTACGTTTATCAAACTGAGAGGAGCCGAGATCCTGATGATCATGGCTGATTTCTCAGGTTTGCCAGTTTATGAAAGTGAGATGAGGAGTGGAGAACATGTTTTTCACTTCTCATCTCAAGACACACCCTTCTCTCATTCACTTTTACACAGATGACCAGTTTATGAAGGTGAGATCTAAGGATCTCACTGGCTTTCTCAGTAAAATATCTCAGTCCCAGATTCTCCAGCTCAGAGGTTGAGAATATGGGTGAGAAGCTGCTGTGATGTGAAGGAAGTTTCTTTCCTCTTAATTTTAGCAAAAACAAGCTTAAAGATTGATATAAATAATAACTATATATGTTTATGTATGTATAGAAGATGTGAATGAATATATATATATATATATATATATATATATATATACATACACACACACACATATATACATACACACACACACACACACATATAATGTATTACACACATAGATATGTAATGTATTTTCTCTTAGTACCCATTCACATCTGAGTAATACAGAATTGTGCAATTCTTTATACAATTCCAAATTGCTCTAAAATTCTGTCAAAATACACAATGCGTTTTTGGGGCGCCATTCATTGTTAATGGCACCAAAAATTCAGTTGGCAAACATGCATTTTGCCACACATTTTGTCATTTGACAAATACTCTAGCAACTTGCCAAAATGCATTGAAATAATGCACAATGCTCCATGCCCCCCAAAAAAATTAACTTTGGCTTTTTGGGCCTTTATGTGCATTTTGGTACCGTTTTTGATACACCTTTATGCTGATTTTTTTGAACAAACATTTTGGCTTGTTTTTTAAAATGCATTTTAGCAATTTATGTATATTTTGGTGCTTTTTTTAACATGTATTTTGACTCATTTCTTTACCTGCGTTTTGGAGTGCGTTCCAGAAACACATGCAAAATGAATGATATGCTTGCGGTGTCATTAATTGTTAATGGCATCCCAAAGTGACTAGGAAATGTGCGGTTTGCCAAAATACGCATAAAAAGCAAATCAAAGTGCACATTAAAAAGGTTTCAAACTATATGCTGAAAAAGCTCCAAAGTGTGCATTACAAACCACACCAAAATGGATAAAAAAATAACCTGTGCCAAAATGTGTGCTAAAGGGCCAAAATGTGTGTTTAAAAAATGCACAATAAAAAAAACTTACGGGCAGATATGCGTTAAAAAAAATAGGCCTCTTCTACTCAGATCTCAGGTGTTCTCAGAAGAAAAACTTCTCATCTATTCTTCTGAGAACAAAATGTTCTCCGCTTCATAAACAGGGTGCCAGAGGAGAAGATTTTTCTCTGAGAACTGCTGAGAACTGAAATGAGATAAATTATCACCGTTTGATAAACGTACACCTCAATGCTGTAACCCAACTAAACAAACCTTAGTTTACAGACGAACAGACTAACTTTACTAGAATACATTAAAGTGAAGGTTCACCCTCCCAAAAAATTCTAGTCTGCCACGGACCAAACCCACCCGACCGGCAGTAAGCCGGTGTTTTTTTTGTACTTACCTTTTTACAGGCACTCTTAATCACAGGCCGTGATGGACGTCCCGCAGCCCGGCGCATACAGCACGTCACGAGATCCCGAAGAAACCCGAATGTCGGCGCGGCCCTATACGGCACCTGCGCACAGACGTTCGGGTTCCTTCAAAGCCTGTGATTGGAAACGCCCAGTCCCGCGGGATTGCCGGAGGGGAACAGCGCCCATAAAAAAGTATGCAACAAAAAAAACACTGGCATATTGCCGGTCAGGTGGGTGGGTGGGGTCCGTGGTATAGTAGAATTTTTTTTGGAGGAACCTCCACTTTAAGCTTGTGTTTTACAGTGGTATTTATATTTAAAAAGTGAAATTGTTGGTGGAACTCTTTTAACAATTCTTTATTACACACACTATTTTTTTATTATTACTACTTTTACCCTGTATATTTAGAAGATTTATTCTCCCTTGCCATCTTTTATAAGTATTGATGTCTGTTTTTTGCCCATCATATATTTTAATATGATCTTTTATTATGGTCGATTACTGCCATAATCTTGCATATTTTCAGTTAGGATACAGCCTCAATCATTGTGCCCTTTATAGCAATTGGCCTGAATGTAATATTTTTGTGGCCATGGCATTCCTCATGTGGTTCTTTCAGTACCCAGCAGAGGGGGTACTATTACCTTTAGTCTGCGTTTTGAATAGAGCTTAAAAACACATTTTACTGTTCCACCACCAAAGGGAACAAATTTCTCTATTTTTTAATATTGAAATATTGGTCTTAATTCTGTTATGAGGATTGTATGTATCAAGGATTATTTTGGTACAATTTTGAATAGTTATCATGCCCGTCTTGTTGGAGTCAATCTCGATAGCGCAGCATTATAAAAGTCTCCAATATACCTATGGCTCTTTATCCTATGACTAAGTGGCGTGTACAGCCACACAAAGCGCGCCAGGAAGGAGGAGAGCCGTCAGTGACGTCATCTCCGCTCATGGCCGAGAGCGGAAATACCCTGTATACATGCTTACGCCGTTTTGTTACACTGCCCTACTTTGAGTGTTTATTTATTAATTAAAATCGTTCTTACATTAGAATCTGCTGTGTTTGGTAAGCCAGTAGCATTATAGCCTTTAAGGTGAGAGGCTTGAGGAAACGAAACACTGGTTATTTGCACAGCTTCACTGTGGAAACTTGTGGTGGACTTCAGATATTGTTTACAAGTAGACATGTGCATTAGTTAGAATGCATTTTAGTCCGAAAATCGTTTTTAGTTGTTTTAACGAATAAAAAAAGCACAAGAGACGAAAACCGAAAGAGCAACATAAAAAATGCTTTATTTTCGTTGCGGTAAAAATTTGAGAGAGAGATTCGACATGACACTGACTGAATACAGTGAATAGCAATCTGTCTATAGAACCTGATACACACACGGTACTTTGACATTATAGAGAAAAGATTCGACATTAGAGAATAGACGGCTTATGGTGTATATCGAAAGTGCCAGATTCGACAGAAGATCTACTGCACGCGTACATTTTAATGCTCCGCCCAAAAGGTTATAGAAACATTCTAATGTTGGTTGACTATGACTAGTAATGATATCATTTTTTATTACTAGTCATACATTAGAATTCTTGTAGGCAAAATATTCAACCGGAAAGTTACGATTTGGCGTAAAGTTTCTAAATTCCGTCGAATATTCTTTGAGCATTCGACAGAAACCATTATTGGATTTTCGGATGAAAGCTATTCCACAACGAAAAACGAAATAAATCAAAACATTTTTGGGATTAACTAAATGTATTTTCCAGACGAAAACGAAAAACCCGAGATAGACTTACCGGTAACTTATTTTCAAAGAGTCTTCCAGGACAGCCCTGAGATATGGCTCCTCCTTCCGGGACAGGAAACACATTCACCCCTAATCAGAAAAGGCGGTCCTCCAGGCCTCCTCCTCAGTTCATCCAAGTATTCCTGAAGGCTCTGAAAGACACAACATACTAACACTGTCAGTACACACATCCACTTCCAGTTATATAAACACTGGGTGGGAAGCCAGGCTGTCCTGGAAGACTCTTGGACAAAGTTAGCGGTAAGTCTAACCCTTTCGTCTTCCAGGACAGCCCTGAGATGATTGACAAGAAAACTTGCTTATCAGGGTGGGGTTAGTGCCTGGAGGACCCTTCTGCCAAATGCCCGATACCTCTCAGACATCAAATCCAGGCAATAGTGCTTGGCGAAAGTCGTATAACTTGACCATGTTGCTGCCTTACAAATCTCTTCTGGTGAGGCACCGACCCTCTTTGCCCACAAACTCTAAACAGCTCTAGTCGAGTGTGCTTAACAAACGGGGCCTGTATACCCTCTCATAGGCTTTTCCTGTTGCCATCCTGATCCATCTGGCAATAGAAGATTTAGATGCTGTTTGCCCCTTACTCCCCTAAAAATTTACGAAAAGAGAAGCTGACTTCCTGAATTCCCTGGAAACCTCTAAATAAATTAAAAGGCATCTGACATCTAACGAGTTTTGAAATGCTACCTCTGAACCCGAGGTGGAACAAAAAGATGGTAGGACAATGTCCTGTGTAACAAAGACGCAACTTTTGAGAGAAAACTGGGGTCTGTTGTCAAAATAATTCTATCTTCAAACATCAACAAAAATGGCTCTTTAATGGAAAGAGCCTGTAGCTCGCTCACCCACCTGGCTGAAGTGACTGCTACCAAAAATACTGTCCTAAGCGTAACCCATTTCAAGATGGATTCCTCCAGAGGTTCAAATGGACTGCCTGATAGTGCCCTAAGCACTAGGGAAATATCCCAAGGACAGGACGACACCCTCACTGGCCTAGATCTTGACAAGGCCTTGAAAAAATTCTTAATGAATGGATTCTGCTGTAGGGAACACTGCAAGAAGACACCAAGAGCCGCAACCTGCACCTTTAAGGTACTTGGGGAGAGACCCAGATCTACCCCAGCCGGTAAGAAATCTAAAATAGCTGGAATCCCTGGTTGATCTAATCCCTGCTCTCCCAACCAAGAACAAAATTTATATTAAAAGTTTGCATAGATTGCTCTCGTTATCAGCTTCCTGTACTGCACAAGGTCTTTATGACCCTCTGAGAAACCCTGTGCCCTTAACTGTTCCTCAGATACCACGCAGTCAGGCTTAGTCTGTCTACCTGCGGGTGCAGAATTAGGTCCTGCAAAATCAGATCCCTCTGCATGGGCAGACGAAAAGGAGGGAGAACGCTCAATTTCTTCAAAATTGCGAACCAGGGCCTTAAGACAAAAGGGCGTGATCAAAATTAAGTCCGTCTCCTCCGACCAAAATTTTTGAAGTACTGCTGCAATCCTCACTGGAGGGAAGGCGTAGCAGATGTTGAACTTCCAAGGACTGGAGAAAGCATCCATCCTCAAGGCCTGGTCTCTTGGATGGATTGAAAAGAATTGGGCTACTTTCCTGTTCTTTTCGGAGGCAAAAAGTTCTACTTCCGGATGACCTTATTTCTGTGTTATCTGAGAGACAACCTAATCGTTTTGAGACCATTCGTCCTGTCTCACTGGCTGGCGACTTAGAAAATCTGCCAGAGAATTTTGGGTGCCCTTTAGGTGGACAGCTGTCAGTGAGGACAAGTTCGCCTCCGCCCAGTAAAGGATTCTGTTGGATATGTCCTGTAGGATATGTCCTGTAGAGCAGGGCTTCTTGTCCCTCCCTGCTTGTTCACGTACCAAGCAAGGTGCCGTCCTAACCTTCCTTGGAATGACTCGATCGTTCTTAGAATCGATAAAAACTTTTATTTGAAGGAGCGACTTGCTTCCACTGGAGACCATGCTCCCTGGGCCACTGTCTCCTCCAGGTGGGCTCCCCACCCCCAGGCACTGGCGTCTGTAGTCACTACTACCCCTACAGGGAGGGTCCAATCTAGACCCTTGTCCAGATTGTGATGAGCTCGCCACCAGTGTCCTTTGGACCCTGGCCGAGATTGGGATCTGTACCTCTAAATCCTGTCTTTGACCGCTTCAGAGATGAAGCATTAGTTCCTGTAACGGACGTTGATGGAACCTTGCCCAGGGAACTGCTGGGAAACAAGATGTCATAACTCCCGGCACCCTCATTACCTCTCACCGAAGTCATATGATTGGACTGCAACTGGGCTACTGCCTGATCCACTCTGGCAATCTTCTCTTCGGGGAGATACATTTTTCTCTCTACCGAAAAGACCCTGTATCCCAGGTACAAGACCTCCTGGAATGGAACCAACTGTGACTTGTCCTGGTTCATTATCCACCCGAGTGAGAGAAATTCCTGTGCCTTCTGTTAATCCTTTTCCAGTATCAAGTCTCTGGTGTGAGGCCGGATTGCTGAGAGGACGCCCCTTGCGGCTAAGTGCACAGCACCCCTGGGAATGAGACAGGGAGTGCGGGGCCCAAAGATGCACGGGTTGCCAGTACTGCTGCTGACTAGGTAGATGCAGGCAGGGTAGCTGGGGTGTGCTGGAAGAGCGGACTCTGTAGCCGTGCAGGGAAGGGTTTAGGTGCGGTACCGTAAGTAAGACAAGAACAAAGTCTGGAGCCAGGCCAAGGGTCATACACAGGAATCAGTCCAAAGGAATGTACTAGAACAAGCCGGGTCGTACACAGGAGCAGAAGATATAGAGTAGTCAGCCAAGCCGGGGTCAGATGTGGGGAGATAAACAGGTTCAGACGTAAGCCAGGGGTCAGCCAGAGATTCAGGATAAACAGGATACAGGAGACACTGGAGACACAGGAAACCTGAAGACAATCCAGCAGTTTGTATCAGACAATGGCAGCCTTTTATAGACCAGCAGGAAGATCCACCTGTCACATGATGTGCCTCTGGTGGCCATCTCTTCTACTGGCAAGATTGCCAGTACTTCCACAGCCATTTCCCTGACACAGCCTTCGGCCATTTCTTCTACTGGCAAGATTGCCAGTACTTCCATGGCCATTTCCCTGACATCCAGCTGCTGAGCTGATCCTGCTACAAACAGGAGGTAGTTTAGATATGAGATTACTGTAATCGCCCTGTCTCTGTGGGGCTAGAGCCTCTGCCAGGACCTTCATAAAGATTCTTGGTGACGAGGACAGACCAAAGGGAAGGGCTCGGAATTGGAAGTGTTGAATCTCCGAATTCACCATTACTGCCATCCTGAGGAATTCTTGGTATTCTGGATGAATAGGAATGTGTAAATAAGCATCTTTGAGATCCAGGGTAGCCATGTAACACCCTGGGAACAGACACCTTGTTACTGTAAAAATCAACTCCATCCTGAACCTTCTGTACCACAAACTTGTTTAGGGATCGAAGGTTCAGGATCATCCTGAACTTCCCTGATGGTTTCCTCACGATAAAGACATGGGAATATATTCCGTCCCTGCTCCTCCTGGGGCACCTGAATCAGGACTCTCTGATCTACCAATTCTTCCAGAGACAGAAACAGAGCTTTCTCTGTCCCTGGGTGGCTGAGTAACCATGAAGCTCAAAGGAAGGCGTTGACGTCAACAGTTTGTATCCGTTCTTTATTAGATCTAATATGAACAGACTTGAAGTTGGCGTGGTCATCTGTGGGAGGAACTGCACCAGTCTTCCACCGGGACAAAGGAGTCACTGAGGTTTTGGGGTGGTTTGAGGATTCCTCCTCTACCATGACCCTTGTGACCTGCCCAGTGCTTCTTGGGTTGGCCCTCCTTTTGTTGGTTCTGATGCTTGAAGCCTCGAAAAAAAAGTTTCCCCTCCGTCTTTCTTCCCTTCAGGAAAGACCCTTTTTCCTGTCCGAGTCCTCCTGGAGGCCGGATCCTAACAAGTGGTCTCCCGAAAAGGGTAACCCACACAACTTCAACTTGGAGGCTGTATCGCCTGTCCAAGTCTTTAGCCAAACCGATCTTCTGGCTGCATTTACAAGAGCTGCTGACCTGGCTGCTAATTTTACAGATTCTTCTGTAGCGTCTGCCAGGAACCCTACCACCTTAAATAAGAGTGGAAAAGATTTTACAAGCTCCTGTCTAGAGGTACCTGCCAAGATGTGCGCTTGTAACCGAGTGAGCCAACACTCCAAATTTCTAGCGACACAAGTCTCTGCGAGAGCTGGCTTCAAATTTATGGAAGAAGCATCCCAGGCTCTTTAACAGCAGGTCCCCCCTCTTATCCATTGGATCCTTAAGGAACCCTAGATCGTCAAAGGCCAGATCAGTCTTTGAGACCCTGGCTAAAGGGGCATCCAACTTAGGAACCTTGTTCCAGGGATGAGACATCCAATTCAAACGGAAACCTCCATTTGAGGTTGCCTGAAAAAAAAAAAACGGTCTTTCGGGTTGTTCCCACTTCCGCAGAATCATGTCAATTAAGGATTTGTGAACCGGAAAAACCCCTGGTACATAAGGTCGTGCTTCGAGAGCTGAACCTTTTCTTCACAGATCTCTAATGTATCATAAATTGCCTTTAGAAGATCCGCTAGATCAGGGATCCTCAAACTACGGCCCTCCAGCTGTTGTGGAACTACACATCCCATGAGTCATTGCAAAACTCTGACATTCACAGACATGACTAAGCATGATGGGAATTGTAGTTCCTGAACAGCTGGAGGGCCGTAGTTTGAGGACCCCTGCGCTAGATCATCAAACTATAATTTATATCTGGACGCCCTGGAGGAATCCTCTTCTCCCTCTGACTGATGCTGAACCTGCCTGTGAGGAAGCAACTGATCTGGGAGTCCTTTCCCTACAATCTTCCTCCTCCTGAGCCTGAGGTAAGGAAGGAACACTAGAGGCCCTAGGTAGGGTCAAGGCGGGACCCTGCAAACCTATCCATCAGCCCCTTAAACGACTGAAAAGTGTATGCAATCTCATCCTTTACAGATGACAAAATCTGGTGGCAGGCAGTTACCGAGTTGTCTTTAACCAAACTGTTGACACATTCAGGGCACAACGGCTTATCCCAACTGGAACCTAACTTTGTCCCACATACGGCACACTTCTTTCTAGGAGGCTGGTTTTGAGTTTTGTCATGGGCCTTAACCTGTTTAACAGAAACAATGATCCTCATTATTGCCAGCCTAAACCCTTTTTACTGAATGGTTCCTAGAAAGTGCCAAACCCTTTACCAAACAGGTTCACCACCCAGGGGGGGGGGGTATTTGGGCCTAACAAGACCCCCCCAGAGTAAGCCATGTGCTCTCACCAAGCTTACCTGAGGAGGCACCGATGCCTGTTGAACCTGGATCGGAAGGCGCCGCTGCTGCGTCCATGATTCTTGGTGCCTCCGTTCACCGTTCTGAACTATACACCGGCACCGGGTTCCCAATAGCCACCTCCGCACCCTTTTTGGAAACAGCAACAATGTTTCCGGGCACCCCCTGATGACACGCTTCCGCTGGGGAATTTAGTCACTTCCCCTCCCTGGAACACAAGAGCTCCGCCCCTCCTGCGCCGATCCCGGAAGTGTGAAACCACTGCACGCGGCTGGCTGGAGTCTCTCGCCTTACCGTGGCAATTGCTGGGATGTCTGCAGTCTTGGGGACTGAACCATGCCGTCAATGGGGTCCAACTCTCGCGACGGAGGTGACTTCAAGCCATGCTCTCTACTCCTAGGGCCAGAGGAGTACTGCAGGAAAAAAAGTTAAGTTCAACCAATACAAGAAAAATAAAGCAACGTTCCCAATATGCTCCTTCCCGTCCAGCAGGAAACAAAAAACTGAGGCCTGGAGGACCACCTTTTTTGATTGGGGGTGAATGTGTTTCCTGTCCCGGAGCCATATCTCAGGGCTGTCCTGGAAGACGAAAGGCTATAAACGAAACGGAATTTTCCAGTCTGCACATGTCTATTTACAAGCACTGATGCACTTTGGAAATTATTGATTTAAACACTTTATTTTGGATCTTTGTTTACATTGGAGCACTATGCACTTAGGAAATCTTATGATGAAGCACATTATATATTTGACCACTTTATTATGTATTTTTGCACGAGTGTGCACAGAGACTTATTTTGTGTTACTATATAATTTTTTAAAACGCATTTGTTTTCACTTGCTCACCATTTTGATTTTTTTGGTTGACCTTGTGGGGACACACACACACACACACACAATATAATTTTATGTTTGCACTTAATGGATTTGTTATTTTATGTCATGTATTTACCCATTTTTTGAGTGTTATTTTGCAATATCACATTGTTCACACCATTTTTATATTTCGGTTCTCAGTAAAATCACCTTTCATCCCCCTCAACATTTGTTAATGTTTGGAGGGTCTTTAAGGACTAGGAGTGAAACATTTTCATGAATATATCAAGATTGTTATTTTGATTAATTTTTATTCACAAACCATTACTGTTTTAGCAAGCGCTATCACCTTTTTGTTTTTAATTACTGGCTAGATTTAGCTTTTTGTTATTTTGTTCATCTATGATGTATTTGTAGTTTTAGCAAGCGCCATTACACCCAATTCTATCGTGTGTTAACACAGCTTCCGCGTTCTTCACTGCAGTGCTTTCATTGTGTTCCCTGATATAAGGAAACAATAACGTCACATGTCCAGCCCCACCCCCTACAGTTAAGACACATGAGGTCACACATAGTCCCTTCAGCATTTTTAGTGGTTAACTCTCAAACTGCAATTGTCATATTCACAGTAAACAATGCATGTATATAGCATTTTTTGCTGTGAATGACAATTGTCCCAAAAATGTGTCCAAATTTTCCGATGTGTCCGCCATAATGTCGCGGTCAAAAAAAATGGCTGCTCGCCACCATTAGTAGTAAATACAAAGCTATAAAAATATTTTTTATTTTGTACACTAACTTTTACGCAAACCAATCAACCGCTTATTGCGATTTTTTTTGTACTAATAGGTTGAATTCGCATCGGCCTAAACTGAGGGAAAAAAAGTTTATTTGTGGGGGATATTTTAGAAAAAAAAAGCATTTTTTCAAAATTGTCGCTTTATTTTTATTTATAGCGCAAAAAATAACCGCAGGGGTGATCAAACACCAAAAGAAAGCTCTATTTGTGGGAAAAAAAGACCCCAATTTTGTTTGGGAGCCAAGTGGCACGACCGTGCAATTGTCAGTTAAAGCGACGCAGTGCCGAATCGCAAAAACTGGCCAGGTTTTTTACCTGCATTTTGGTCCGGGTCTTAAGTGGTTAACATACTGTATCATTCAACAGCAAACATGTTTCAAAGGGTTTTGTGCCCTCAACTGGTAAAAGAATACATATATTAAACTAATCAAAAGCAAGAAATATATAGCTATATATTCTAAAATACATGAATATTGATTTATTATTTCTTGGAAGGCAGCTTACTCCCCACTTGAATGTCAGTAATTTAGTCAGGTCCATAAAAATGACATTGAGGGAGCTGTGGTGGCTCAACGTGATTGGCACTGCGCTGACAAGCCGTTCACCTCTGCAGCCAAGGGTTCGGATCCCGGTCTCGGCTACATGTGAATTGAGTTTGGTGGTCTCAGCCCGGCTCCCGGTGGGTGTGCTATGCAAGGTACGCCTGTGCTTAGTACGCCCCCCCCCCCACAAAAACCACCACACTTGCACGCACATTGGCCATGCGGTCTCCTAAAAAAAATGAGAGGCGAAGGACCTACGGGGCTGGCTGGGTGGGCTAGACCCCCTCACTCCCTCATAGGGGGAGTCCCTCTGCCCCGTTGGGGTCCCATTGGGCCCCAGTCGGGCTCCCAAGTGGAGCAGGTAGGGTGGGGTGAGTGGGAGGCCCCCCCTCACACCCGCCATTGCCACCGGGGGCATGGAGAAGGATGGCGACTGCCTCCGGGGGGAGGGTCTGCCTACCGCCAACTCCTGCAGTCCGGTTCCTCTCTCTCGAGTTCACGCACAAAAATACACTTAAAAAAAAAAAAAAAAATGTCATTGACGCAATTCTAATCTTTTTGGCGCTATACATCACCACAATGGATTTGAAATGAAACAAACATGTGCTTTAACAGCAGACTTCCAGCTTTAATTTAGGGGCATTTACATCCAATTCAGGTGAACGGTGTAGGAATTACAGTTTGTATATGCGTCTCCCAATTTAAAAGGGACCAAAAGTAGACAATTGGCTGCTCAGCTGTTCCATGGCCAGGTGTGTTATTCCCTCATCCAATTTACAAGGAGCATATAAACATGTCCAGAGCTTACTTCAAGTGTACCATTTGCATTTGGAATCTGTTGCTGTTAACTCAATATGAGATGCAAAGAGCCATCAGTGAAGCAAGCCATCATTAGGCTGATAAAAACAGATAGCAACATTAGGCGTGGCCAAATAAACTGTTTGGAACATCCTTAGAACACACTGGTAAGCTCAGCAACACCAAAAGACCTGGCAGACCATGGGAAAACTGGTGAATGACCAACTAATTTTTTCCCTGATGCAGATAACACCCTTAACAGTTGGCTGGATCAAGAACACTCTCCAGAAGGTAGGTTTATGTGTCAAAGTCATCAAGAGAATACTTCAGAGTGAATACAGAGGGTTCACCACAAGATGTAAACCATTAGTGAGCCTCGAACAGTAAGGCCAGATTAGAGAGTTTGGCTAACATAAATAAAGCCTTCACAGTTCTGGAACATCCTATGGACAGATGAGACCAAGATCAACTTGTACCAGAGTGATGGGAAGAGTATGGAGTAGGAGAGGAACTGCTCATGATGCAAAGCATACCACCTAATCAGCGAAGCATGGTGGTGGTAGTGTCATGGCATGGGCATGTATGGCTGCCATTGGAACTGGTTCTCATATTTATTGATGTTGTGACTGCTGACAAAAGTGGCAGGATGAATTCTGAAGTGTTGCGGGCAATATTTGCTTATATTCAGCCAAATGCTTTAGAACTCATTGGACTGTGCTTCACAGTGCAGATGGACAATGACCCGAAGCATACTGCAAAAGCAACCAAAGAGTTGAAGGGAAAGAAGTGGAATGTTATGCAATTGCCAAGTCAATCACCTGACCTGAATCCGATTGAGCATGAATTTCACCTGAAGACAAAAAACTAAAAGGAAAATACCCCAAGAACGAGCAGGAACTGAAGATAGATACAGTATAGGCCTGGCAGATCACAAGGATGAAACCCAGCATCTGGCGATGTCTATGAGTTCCAGACTTCAGGCTGTAATTGACTGCAAAGGATTTGCAAACAAGTATTAAGTGGAAGATTTGATTTAGGATTGGTAATCTGTCCCATTCCTTTTGGTCCCTTCAAAAGTGGGAGGCACATATACAAACCGTTGTAATTTCTACACCATTCATTTGATTTGAATGTAAATGCCCTCAAATTTAAGCTGAAAGTCTGCATTTGAAGCACATCTTGTTTAATTTTAAATCCATTGTGGTGGTGTATAGAGCCAAAATGATTAGAATTGTGTTTATGTCCTAATATTTATGGACCCGACTGTATACTTCAACATGTTTGATGTAAACAGATTTTGTCTGGTAAAAATTTTGTCTGGTAAAAATATTTAAGTGGTAATAAACCTTGGTATTAAGGTAAAAAACACTTGCTGTGTCGGGCCCCCTGTTTACTTACCTGAGCCCCGAATTTCCGAGGGGGCGGTCACGCAAAGTTTTCTCCATGGCCGATTGGCTCCTACCTTTAATCAAATCCAATGACACGACTGCCAGGGCAGTCATACACTTGGCGGCTATGCACCCACAAGGCAGGGGGAGGGGGCCATTGGGAACAGCACGACTTAATAGAGATAGTAAGATCTTATTACAGCCACGTATTACAGAGAAGCTTCCTGTGCTACTCTGCATTTAAAAAGGAATTAAAACTAAACAGTGCCCTGCCGTGCCCAGCGCCCTGCTGTGCCCAGTACCCTGATATGCCCCATACCCCGTCCCCAATACCCCAATGTGCGCCGTGCCCAGTACCCCAATGTGCGCCGTGCCATGTACCCCAAGGTGCGCCGTGCCCAGTACCCCAAGGTGCGCCGTACCCAGTACCCCAATGTGCGCCGTACCCAGTACCCCAATGTGCGCCGTACCCAGTACCCCAATGTGCGCCGTCCCCAGTACCCCAATGTGCGCCGTCCCCAGTACCCCAATGTGCGCCGTCCCCAGTACCCCAATGTGCGCCGTACCCCAATGTGCCCCATACCACCAATGTATGACATCCTTCCCACTGACCACCAGTGTAAGACATTCTTAAATTTGAAAATGGTCACATGACAAAAAAAAAAAAAAAGTATCAGTATTCGGTAACGGCGAGTACATGAAAAAAAAAGTATCGGTACTTGTACTCGGTCCTAAAAAAGTGGTATCGGGACAACCCTAGTGTTAACTATATTGTGGGCCAGATTCTCTAATATTTTCGGCGGCGTAGCGTAAGCCAGTTACACTACGCCGCCGCTGCTTACTGGAGCAAGTGCTTTATTCTCTAAGCACTTGCTCCGTAGGTTTCGCCTGCGTCGCGTAAATCGCGCAGCGTAAACCCGCGCAATTCAAATGGGGCGGCTTGTATTTAAATTAAGCGCGCCCCCGCGTCGAACGAACTGCGCATGCGCCGGCCGGGGAAAAAGCCCAGTGCGCATGCTCCAGCTCACGTCGGAAAGCGTAGTTGAAACCGACGTCAAAACGACGTGAGCGTCATTTACGCAAGTCCCTATTCGCGAACGAGTTAGTAAAACGACGTAAGCGACGGAAAAAGCCGACGCTGACCCAACGCCATACTTAACATGGCGTCCGATGGGACACGACGGCATCCGACGGGACCTCGTAAGGTTACTCCACATAGAAGCTGGGGTAACCTTACGAGTTCGTAAACGACGTACGCGACGACGGGGCGGCGTAAAAGCGATCGAGAATCGGCGTACTACTTCATTTGCATATGCAAATGAAAAAACAACGTAAAGGCCACCTAGTGGCCGGAGTTGTCATTACATCTACGATCCGAACGTGTAATTGTATTACACTTGTCGGATGTAGAAGCGTATCTATGCAAAAGTGATGCTCAGCATCACTCGCATAGATACGAGTCAAAAAAAAAGGCGATACGACGGGGTATCTGAGATACTCCGTCGTAACGCCTCTGAGAATCTGGCCCTTAATTTTTTGGGTCTTACCATAGCTGTAGCTCATTCTTTTCTCTATGTGGTTTTTAATCCACAACATTAAAGTGGTTGTAAACCCATTTTTTTAATGTCACAATGTAGAGTATAAGATTTCCTATCTGTGCCCAGTCTTGCCACACAGAGTTAATCCAGTGCTAAGTAATCCTCTTTTAAAGTCCAGTGCAAATTAACAGAATTTCAGATAAAAACCTGCCAAATTATAAAGTCTGTTTCTCTGTTATTGCTTTCAGTAACAGGTTATTTACAAATCTAACTTGGACATGTTTATCATAACAAGAGGTGATCCAAAGTTCATTGTATATTACTAGGATGTGTTATGATGTTAACAAAACATAACATTATAAACATGTCCTAGCTAGATATGTAAATAACCTCTCACTCAAAGCAAAAAGAGAAAAACAGACTTTTGCTTTAGGCAGGGTTTTATCTGGAAGGCTGTTCATTTTCACTGAACATAAGAGGATTTCTCAGATCTGGGTTAACTGTGTGGCAAGACTGGGCACAGATGATAGGAAATCTTATACTCTACATTGTGACATCAAAAAATAAATATATTTTTCGTGGGGGTTTACAACCACTTTAAGCCATTTTTTCCCTCATACAGTTCATTTTCTGCCCGGCAACTTTTACACTCAGCCAGTTTGTGCTCAACTACTTTATTTTAAACTGAGCCATGGGAGGGAAAAAAAAAACAGGGAAGCTGAGCAAGCGGTGGTAATCAAGTAGGTAGGTGACTAACTCACCACATTTGGAAAATAGGTGAATTCCGCGCTGTCATGAACAGCTTCGGCCACCAGATGGCGATAGCGGCGCGTCAGCGCGATTGGGACGCGCGCATTCGCGGCAGGGGCGCGCGCGCGATCACGGCATTGCGACGGGAGCGGGCGCGCGCATTCGCGGCAACGGTGCGCGCGCATCGCGCGAACGTCATTCTGGCACCAAAAAAGGACATTTAAACTCACTGTCAGCGTTTGCCTCTTGCTGTCCGGTCTACAGCAGTTCCTGAGACTACCTGTATCTAACCTACTTGAATCTGTTCCTGACAACCCGGCCTGTTCCTGACTCCGCTTGCCTTCCGCCTGCCCTGACCTATTGCCTGCCTGACGATCCGCCTGCCTGACCCCCTTTAGCCGCTGCTGCCAGTCTGTTGTCGACCCGGTCTGACTCCTACTCTGCCTTGCCTACTACACCTGCACCTGACCCGCTAGCCGGCCTCGGACTCTCCTGCTGGGACTTACCTCCACTGGACTACGGTACACCTCCCCACTCTGGTGATTCCTGTGTCTCCAGTCGTCTTCACCTGCCGCCAGCAGCTACAGTCCACACTTGCTACTCTACTCAGCACTGAAGCCTTCTGAGGCCTGCCGGCCCAGCACCTGCGCTGCAACCGGCGCTCGTGCGACTCTGCACTCCCGCACCCCCTGTCCACTCTACCAGGGGTCCCGGGATCAGAGGAGTAAGGGCAGCCACTCCTTGCACGTCGGGCTCGTCCACCAGGTACGTGACAGTACCGGACAGCCATGACCGAGCCCCGCGCAGGGAGTGGATCCCATGCAAGAACTTTGTCGCCACCTGGATGGACTGACCCAAGCAGTCCGTACCCTGCAAGAGGGCTACACGCGTTTGGAAAATCGCGTCCAGGCGTTATCTGCTCCCGCCTCCACCTCGGCTGCTTCCGGCACATCCACATCTCCCTCTGTCATCATGCTGCCACCTGAACCAAAGGTTCCTACGCCAGAAAGGTTCTCCGGAGAACGTAGCAAATATCGGGCCTTCCGCAATGCTTGCGAACTTTACTTCGCCCTACAGCCACGGACTTTCTCCCTAGAAGCTACCAAAGTCGGTTTTGTCATCGCACTACTTTCGGGCGAACCGCAAGCCTGGGCCCATCGCCTGATGGAACAAAAGGACATTGCACTTGATGATCTAACCACCTTCTTTCAGGCTATGTCCTTATTATATGAAGATCCTCATCAGACCGCCTCCGCGGAAGCTGCCCTGCACGCTCTACAGCAGGGTCGCCGGCCAGCTGAGGACTACGTGTCCGAATTCCGCAGATGGAGTTCGGATACAAGGTGGAATGATGCCGCTCTCTGTTACCAGTTCCGCCTAGGTCTTTCCGAATCACTCAAGGACGAACTGGCCCGGGTAGGAGTCCCAGGAACACTGGAAGCATTGATTAACCTGACCATTCAGATCGACCGGCGTCTGAGGGAGCGCAGAACTGAAAGGGCCACGGCCCCATCTCGCCCTGTCTGGATGATGCCACGGGTACCGACCGTTTCCAATCCAGCTCTACCAACTCCGTTTGCCTCATCTGCCCCTGATACCTCTGAGCCGATGCAATTAGGCCTCCTCCGTCCTTCTCTCACCCCTGAGGAACGCCAACGCCGCAGGGCCAACAACTTGTGTCTGTATTGCGGGGAAGCTGGCCACTACGTGAGGACCTGTCCCACAAAGCTCCGTAAGTGTCTGTCCACGTCGTCTGTTCACTTACCTATTCTCCCAGGCAATTCTACTCACCTAGCTGTTCCCGTTTTCTTCCAGCTTCCAGAAAAGACTAATCCAGTCATTTAAAGACTCCCACCCGCTGGAGATATCCCGGTTGGGCATCCGGAGGCTGCCCATTGGAGGGGGGCAATGTCATGAACAGCTTCGGCCACCAGATGGCGATAGCGGCGCGTCAGCGCGATTGGGACGCACGCATTCGCGGCAGGGGCGCGCGCGCGATCACGGCATTGCGACGGGAGCGGGCGCGCGCATTCGCGGCAACGGTGCGCGCGCATCGCGCGAACGTCATTCTGGCGCCAAAAAAGGACATTTAAACTCGCTGTCAGCGTTTGCCTCTTGCTGTCCGGTCTACAGCAGTTCCTGAGACTACCTGTATCTAACCTACTTGAATCTGTTCCTGACAACCGGCCTGTTCCTGACTCCGCTTGCCTTCCGCCTGCCCTGACCTATTGCCTGCCTGACGATCCGCCTGCCTGACCCCCTTTAGCCGCTGCTGCCAGTCTGTTGTCGACCCGGTCTGACTCCTACTCTGCCTTGCCTACTACACCTGCACCTGACCCGCTAGCCGGCCTCGGACTCTCCTGCTGGGACTTACCTCCACTGGACTACGGTACACCTCCCCACTCTGGTGATTCCTGTGTCTCCAGTCGTCTTCACCTGCCGCCAGCAGCTACAGTCCACACTTGCTACTCTACTCAGCACTGAAGCCTTCTGAGGCCTGCCGGCCCAGCACCTGCGCTGCAACCGGCGCTCGTGCGACTCTGCACTCCCGCACCCCCTGTCCACTCTACCAGGGGTCCCGGGATCAGAGGAGTAAGGGCAGCCACTCCTTGCACGTCGGGCTCGTCCACCAGGTACGTGACACGCGCCAATAGATTTGTGAAGCTAACTAGAGCTTTAAATAAAATTTCTCCGTGAGAAAAAGGAATAAAATTAAGCTGCGCCTCAGTGGTGCAGTGGGATACTGCAAATAGTGAAAAAAAAGGAAGAAATGGAGGGCGCTAGTGAATAGACTCAGTATAAAACCTGTGTTGAAAATTAAGTGGGTGTACTTAATGTGCACCATAAACTAGGTAGGTGAGTGGTTATATACAACACAAATGCATAACATAGATCCTATAATTGGATAACAAGTGATAAACCTAAATTACCTGCCTGTGGTATACAATTATAACAAAATTGCATAGAATGGTCACCAGTGAAGAAAATGATGGCTCACTCGTGGTGAGAATATAGTGCAATGATAAGACACAGTGCAATGATAGTCTCTAATTGTGCAAAGTCCCATAAAAGCCACAAATGTGTCAGTGACTGATTGTTGGAAGTTGACTCATGGATGTGTCTGGTTCCTCCATTACTGAAATATGAACTCCACCCAAGGTGCTAAGAAGATGCTATGCTCTTACCACACGGCGAGACCTCTTAATTAAAAGTAGGTCAGGAAAGCAGGACAGGATGAGTGCCTGTTACACTGGGGGTGTAGCTGAATCACGATGGGACCATAGGTATGACCGTGGTGCTCACAGAATGATAGAGACAGATAAAGGAAAAAAATCATAGTGCATTACCTTTATTAAAAATATATAAAATTGCACAAACGGCCAAATGGCCTCTTACTATGGCAGGTGCCTGCCTGGCACTGGGACTGTAGCGTAGCGAATCCTCTCCAAATTGGGGATCTCACCAGATCACTGTGTGCGGCTGGATGCCAAAGTTGTGAAGGCGCTAGGTGGTCAGATGCGAGAAAGGGAGCCAGATGTCGCCGCCGACATAGGTTTCGTACGTGGTATTTGTAGGCTGAAACGAGCACAGCCAATTGTGTGTCTGCAGGACGGAGCGTGCTGATGTTAGCAGTCCCAGAGCCACGCAGCTGCACGTACATACTGCCGGCCAGCCTACTTCAAACTTAAAAACAATAAAAGCATTTGGCAAACATAGAATTCGATAGCATAATGCTACTAGCAATACCCGTTACCTTACTGTTAATAGCAAGATTATTTGTATACATTATAGATACAAATGATAAAAGTACATATTCTATGGTACCAAGCGCTACATTGTTAGTATTATGGCTCGCAATTCAAAAATAATACATAGATACAAATATTTGGTATATTGCTTATATTAGGAAACCTTGATAGTGGTGACCATTCTATGTAATTTTGTTATAATTGTATACCACAGGCAGGTGATTAGTTTAGGTTTATCACTTGTTATCCAATTATAGGATCTATGTTATGCATTTGTGTTGTATATAACCACTCACCTACCTAGTTTATGGTGCACATTAAGTACACCCACTTAATTTTCAACAGACAGGTGTTATACTGAGTCTATTCACTAGCGCCCTCTATTTTTTTTTTTTTTTAACTCACCACATTTACCTTAAGCGCTATGAAACTTGGATTTATTAAAATATCTTTCAATGCACATCTGCAACATGATTAACTAAACATTATACTTTTTAAAGAGGTGTCAAACTGAAAAATCCAAAGAACTTTCATGTTAAACTGATATTTTTTGGTATATTAACTTCTTCCATACAGGGCATTTTCACCCCTTTCCTGCCCAGACCAATTTTTAGTTTTCAGCACTGTCGCACTTTGAATGACAATTGCGCGGTCGTGCGACATGGCTCCTTTTTCCCCCCACAAATAGAGCTTTCTTTTGGTGGTATTTGATTACCTCTGCGGTTTTTATTTTTTGCGCTATAAACAAAAGCGTAAATTTTGAAAAAAATATAAAAAATGTTTTCCTTAGTTTAGACCAATACATATTTTTGGTAAAAAAAAATAAAATTGCAATAAGCATATTTGATCAGTTTGTTTGAAAAGTTCTAGCGTCTACAAAGTAGGAAATAGAATTATGGCATTTTTTTATTTTATTACTAGTAATGGCAGTGATCTGCGTTTTTTTTATTGTGACCGTGACATAGCGGCGCACACATCGGACACTTGACACATTTTTTGGAGCCATCCACATTTACACAGCGATTTGTTCTATAAAACTGCACTGATTACTGTGTAAATGTGACTGGCAGGGAAGGGGTTAACACTAGGGGGTGCTGAAGGGGTTAAATATGTACCTAAAGTGTTTTCTAAATGTTAAGGGAGGGGGGCTCACAGGGGGAGGAGATCGATGTGTGTTCCTCTGTACTGGAAACACACATCAGTCTCCTCACCACTGACAGGCATGATCTGTGTGTCGTCTCCAGATCATAAGAAGTTTCCTTCCCCGCCAACTTCTAAATGCACTTGGGGCAGAAGGGCTTAGAGTAATCTGGAGGCAGCTTCCCATTACAATAGCCATATTTTTTAGACCGGTTAGGGCAGGGATCCTCAAACTACGGCCCTCCAGCTGTTGCGGAACTACACTTCCCATGAGACATTGTAAAACTCTGACATTCACAGACATGACTAGGCATGATGGGAATTGTAGTTCCTGAACACCTGGAGGGCCATAGTTTGAAGACCCATGGGTTAGGGTCTCTTGAGGAACAACTAGCTCCCCTTGGGCAAGGATGTCCTCTCCTAAGAAAACAAGCATACACAGACAATGTAAATACTGTGAAAAGGCAGGGGGAAGAATCAAAGTCCCACCCCATCATACCCCCTGCTAATAGGTAGACTCACCCCCGTGGTGTCCTCTGCAGCCATGGCCATAAGAAGCTGGTCCTCACGCTCCATGATGGCGCTAAGAGATGACAAGTCAGGCGCCTCTCTCCAGCTGCGATAAACCTCCGGTGCCGAGCTGTGAGGACTCTCCACTGAGCTGAACGCTGATGGTTGCCACCATCTTGCAGGGCTTGAAGCGGAAGCGACGCGTACGCTGATGCCACCACCCTGCTCTGGCCCCCCCCCCCCCCACAGACGCCGGGAAGATAATGCCGGGAGCCACAGAGGAGCTCCCGATAACCCAGCCCAGGGAATTTCTGACGTGCAACTACCCGCCAAAGTGGGGGACAGGGGCGGACTGACAGCTCATGGAGCCCCCGGGCGAAAGGAGATCATGGGGCCCCCTGTGTCTCCACCCATGTGTCCCCACCCACACAAAGTCCCACCTACATATTGCACTGCCCACATTGCATGCGTTTAAATAATTTCTCTGCACAATGTTCAAAATAAATGTTTATTATAGGAATTAAAACATTCTTCCCACTGTCCACCAATCTAAGGGACATTCTTCCCACTGTCCACCAATCTAAGGGACATTCTTCCCACTGTCCACCAATCTAAGGGACATTCTTCCCACTGTCCACCAATCTAAGGGACATTCTTCCCACTGTCCACCAAACTAAGGGACATTCTTCCCACTGTCCACCAATCTAAGGACATTCTTCCCACTGACATTCTTCCCACTGTCCACCAATCTAAGGGACATTCTTCCCACTGTCCACCAATCTAAGGGACATTCTTCCCACTGTCCACCAATCTAAGAGACATTCTTCCCACTGTCCACCAATCTAAGGGACATTCTTCCCACTGTCCACCAATCTAAGGGACATTCTTCCCACTGTCCACCAATCTAAGGGAAATTCTTCCCACTGTCCACCAATCTAAGGGACATTCTTCCCACTGTCCACCAATCTAAGGGACATTCTTCCCACTGTCCACCAATCTAAGGGACATTCTTCCCACTGTCCACCAATCTAAGGGACATTCTTCCCACTGTCCACCAATCTAAGGGACATTCTTCCACTGTCCACCAATCTAAGGAACATTCTTCCCACTGTCCACCAATCTAAGGGACATTCTTCCCACTGTCCACCAATCTAAGGGACATTCTTCCCACTGTCCACCAATCTAAGGGACATTCTTCCCACTGTCCACCAATCTAAGGGACATTCTTCCCACGGTCCACCAATCTAAGGGACATTCTTCCCACTGTCCACCAATCTAAGGGACATTCTTCCCACTGTCCACCAATCTAAGGGACATTCTTCCCACGGTCCACCAATCTAAGGGACATTCTTCCCACTGTCCACCAATCTAAGGGACATTCTTCCCACTGTCCACCAATCTAAGGGACATTCTTCCCACTGTCCACCAAACTAAGGGACATTCTTCCCACTGTCCACCAATCTAAGGGACATTCTTCCCACTGTCCACCAATCTAAGGGACATTCTTCCCACTGTCCACCAATCTAAGGGACATTCTTCCCACTGTCCACCAATCTAATTGACATTCTTCCCACTGTCCACCAATCTGAGGCGGCGTACACACGACCCAGAACCTCGACGGGCAGAACACATCGTTCCGCCCGTCGAGGTTCTCTCCCGGCCGTCGAATTCGGCGACCCGCCCGTCGGGAATGGCAACCAGCCATTCTTCCAGGCGGGCCGTCGAGAAAATAGAGAGCGTGCTCTCTTTTTCGGCTTGACGAGCTTCCCGACGGGAAGCTCGCTGAGACCGTACACACGGCCGAGGTCCTCGCTGGAATGTGCATTCCAGCGAGGTTCTCGCTGATTTTCAGCGAGAACCTCGGCCGTGTGTACGGGGCCTGAGGGACATTCTTCCCACTGTCCACCAATCTAAGGGACATTCTTCCCACTGTCCACCAATCTAAGGGACATTCTTCCCACTGTCCACCAATCTAAGGGACATTCTTCCCACTGTCCACCAATCTAAGGGACATTCTTCCCACTGTCCACCAATCTAAGGGACATTCTTCCCACTGTCCACCAATCTAAGGAACATTCTTCCCACTGTCCACCAATCTAAGGGACATTCTTCCCACTGTCCACCAATCTAAGGGACATTCTTCCCACTGTCCACCAATCTAAGGGACATTCTTCCCACTGTCCACCAATCTAAGGGACATTCTTCCCACTGTCCACCAATCTAAGGGACATTCTTCCCACTGTCCACCAATCTAAGGGACATTCTTCCCACGGTCCACCAATCTAAGGGACATTCTTCCCACGGTCCACCAATCTAAGGGACATTCTTCCCACTGTCCACCAATCTAAGGGACATTCTTCCCACTGTCCACCAATCTAAGGGACATTCTTCCCACTGTCCACCAATCTAAGGGACATTCTTCCCACTGTCCACCAATCTACGGGACATTCTTCCCACTGTCCACCAATCTAAGGGACATTCTTCCCACTGTCCACCAATCTAATGGACATTCTTCCCACTGTCCACCAATCTAAGGGACATTCTTCCCACTGTCCACCAATCTAAGGGACATTCTTCCCACTGTCCACCAATCTAAGGGACATTCTTCCCACTGTCCACCAATCTAAGGGACATTCTTCCCACTGTCCACCAATCTAAGGGACATTCTTCCCACTGTCCACCAATCTACGGGACATTCTTCCCACTGTCCACCAATCTAAGGGACATTCTTCCCACGGTCCACCAATCTAAGGGACATATTAGTGTACAAATGACAGTATTAGGCCGCTTTTACACTGGGGCAGTGACGGCGCTTTACCGTAATTTTTGTGGTGGTATTCAGCTGCTAGTGGGGGCACTTTTAACCCCCGCTAGTGTCTGATAAAGGGATAAACCATGCAAAGCACCGCTGGATTTCAATGGGCTGGAGCGGTGTACACACCGCTCCGTCACTCCAAAGATGCTGTAAATATAGAGGGCTCTTGCGCCCCCAAAATAGATATATGATAACAAATGTCTATGCAGCTCAACCTAGATTGATTAAGTATTGCTAAATAAACAGTGAAATGAATGTGCAAGTGGTCAGCGCATAAACAAACACTGAAGAGCAATAAAGTGCTAATACATGGGTGGAAATTGTCCCATAGTGAGTGATTAAATAAACCTAGCATAAAAACGTCTGTGCAACACGTGCTAAAGTGCTAATGCATAAATATGAACTGTCCCATATGCTGTGAAACATGTGCAAAATCTTGTAAAATTGTTTTTTTTTCCTGGAGGGTGAGCTCATTGCGCTTACCTTGATCAGGTAAGGATATAGCCTGTCTTAATACTGTGATGAAGCTGTGAGATACAGCATAACATGTAAGGAACGGAAACAGGAAGTAAAACGCAGAACTCGAGTGTTTATTCTTTGATGCAAGTTTACCAGTTGTTATTAAACTCTTTAAATGTACTTCACTATGGCACCATCTTCATTTGAGCGGCTTCTGATGACACCCTGACCCATCCTTGGACATTGGACACACAGTACTTCACCATCCATCCGCAGCAGCACAGGATGCAGAGGCATCTGTGACGAGACCCTTTCTCGCCCAGGTCCTGCTCTCCCGACACTCCTCTGCTTCTATCGGATCAGATTGCAGCTTGCAACATCTGATGGTCCAATCATCCAAGATTCCAGGATCCAACCTACAGCTATGTGGCGATTGGATCCATGAAGAACACACACCGAACGAGTTGTATAAATGTTCAACCAGAACTCAACTTTATTGAAACACTCAGCTGGTTATATACAGGTTACAGCTTCCATCAATCAAAGAACAATGAAATCTCCACCCCCCTTTTCACACACTGGGGTTTCCATACAGAGGCATTTCGGCACCAATGTATTTAGCATGACTTTACTACCTCAGAGAGAATGACATTCCTGTAGACAATGACATCAGTGAAGTTAACAGAATACGTTATCTAGCCAGCTTGTCTCCGCATAGAGAGGAGGCCATTACTACATCTGAGAGATCACACTTTTTTTTAGATAATGACATGCTAATCCAATACTCCTGATAATCAAAAGGCTCAAAACAGTGTTATCACACAATAGAAAGGTCAAAGAGCCGACTGACTTAACACCTCTACACACTGGACAATGAATGTCTTTCACAAGCCACTTAGCCTTTCATTAGTCTTCAATAGTCTGAGGCGGCGTACACACGACCGAGGTTCTCGCTGAAAACCAGCGAGAACCTCGCTGGAATGTGCATGTGTGTACGGTCTCGGCGAGCTTCCCGTCGGGAAGCCCGTCGAGCAGAAATAGAGAGCACGCTCTCTATTTGCTCGACGGCCCGCCCGGATGAATGGCTGTTGCCATTCCCGCCGGGCGGGTCGCCGATTTCGACGGCCGGCAGAGAGCCTCGACGGGCGGAACGATGTGTTCTGCCCGTCGAGGATCTCTGCCGTGTGTACGCGGCCTGATTCAGTTAAATCCCCATCTAGACAGACACCTCATAATGTCCAAAGGCATCCTGCAATATGTCATATCCATAATGTCTCATCTTATGTAATACATGAAGTATGATTTCACGGTCCATGACAGCATCCATCTGGGATCACAGCAGACTGACCCACAGGATTAAGACAGGCTATATCCTTACCTGATAACTAGGGATGAGCCGAACATACCCACGTTAAGTTCGCACCAGAACTGTCGAACAGACCGCGGGTTCGCACGAACATTTAGAACCCCATAGAAGTCTATGGGACTCGAATGTTCAAATTCAAAAATGCTCATTTTAAAGACTAATATTCAAGTTATTGTTGGAAATCGTCTTTGAGAACCTGGGTCTTGCCCCAGGGAACATGTATCAATGGAAAATACGTTTTAAAAACTGCAGTTTTTTTTCTTGAGCATCGCTTTTAATCATGCTTAAAGTGAAAAAAAATCAAAAACCCCTGTAAAAAAAAGTACCTGCTGGGTGTCTATAGTAGTGGCACGTGTTTAGAAATGTCCCTACACAACATGAGATTACTCTCAGAAAAAAGTAATTTACTATTGCTTGCGGCTTCAAAGTAATGTTTGGTCCTGCAATATGGATAAAAATCATGCAAAAAAATAGCATGTGTTTCCCCACCACCACTCCCCCAGGTCTTTACAAGACCCAGTGCCGATCCTGACCTCCCTGAGGCCCCAAGCAAAAATCTGACAGTGACATGTCACATTAAAGAAAGTTGCAAAGTGGGGGGAGGGGGTGTTCTGCTGTCGGAAATGACTCAGTCAGCGAGTTTAGAAGCCGGGTGAGGGTACGAAAATGACTTCTCACCAGGCGGGGCCTCTAGTAATTTTGGGGGCCCTTTGCAGCTTTGCGTGGCCCCAAGTGGCTTGCATAGTGCGCCTATAGGGAGGATCGGCCCTGACAAGACCCTATATACTTTAAACAGCAGTATACAGGCAGTGCAAACAAGACATGGACTGTAGGTTTGTTACGTAGAATCTGAACCATGTCATACTTTGCTGCTGCATATTGCACAATTTCCTAAAGAGACCCTCAACAAACTACATGACACTTGTGCCTGGTGATGAGGCCATTGATGTTCCAGTGGTGGCCCGTGAGCCTGTGGCCATACAGGCTTGGCCCCCCCAAAGCGCACATGCTGTGTGGCAACAATATGTCGATTTTAGGGGTGGTGGGGGGCCATTACAATGACAGATCTTGGCTCAATTAATTATTTCTTTGTGAAAGAAAAATTGTAGAAAAAAAAGGGATTTTTAATAACAGCTTACCTGTAAAATCCTTTTCTTGGAGTACATCACGGGACACAGAGCGCATAGTCATTACATATGGGTTATATGGAGTACCTTCAGGTGTGGACACTGGTGTAATCAACTTCACAGGAAGTTCCTCCCTATATAACCCCCTCCCACTGAGAGTGCTTTAGTTTTGTAGCAAGCAATTTCTCTGAGGTTACACAATGTTCCCACAAAGAGGGGTGGGAGCTCTGTGTCCCGTGATGTACTCCAAGAAAAGGATTTTACAGGTAAGCTGTTATTAAAAATCCCTTTTTCTTGATCGTACATCACGGGACACAGAGCGCATAGTCATTACATATGGGATGTCCCAAAGCAATGCTCCATGAAGGGAGGGAGACCGTAAGGCCAAAAATAGCCAAACAGAAACTATATCAGGAGGTAAAATAGCTCCACCAACAGAAAAAAGGGGGCGTGAACCGGGCCAGAGGATTCTATACTGCTGCCCGTAGGACCGCCTGCCCAAATGCTGCGTCCGCAGCCTTTGTGACGTCCAACTTATAGAATTTAGTAAACGTATGTACGGAAGACCAGGTTGCTGCTTTGCAAACCTGTGCCATAGAGATCTGATGGTGTGCCGCCCAAGAGGCACTCATGGCCCTCGTAGAATGGGCCTTAACTGATAAGGGCGGTGGAACGCGCTTCAGACCATAGGCCTGAAAAATCAGCTGCTTAATCCACCTAGCCAAGGAAGACTTGGCAGCCGGCTGACCCTTCTTGGGGCCCTCCGGAAGAATGAAAAGCACATCTGTTTTCCTAATCTTTTCTGTAGCCTTGAGATAGACCCTCATGGCTCGGACCACGTCCAAAGTATGAAGCAATCTTTCCTCTCTGGACTGGGGAGTAGGAAAGAAGGATGGTAGGACTAGGTCCTGATTCAAGTGAAAACTGGATATGACCTTAGGAAGGAAAGAAGGCTGTGGCCGCAGAACCACTCTGTCCTTATGCAGAATCAGGTACGGTTCCCTGCAAGACAAGGCTGCCAGCTCGGAGACCCTTCTGGCCGAAGCCATAGCCACCAAGAAAACCAATTTTCGGGTTAGCAGCACAAGAGGGATTTCTGTCAGAGGTTCAAACGGCTGCCTTTGTAAAGCTGACAAGACCAGATTTAAATTCCAGGGGCAGAGGGGAGCTCTAATAGGGGGATTTACATGCAAGACCCCCTGCAAAAAGGTTTTCACAAGCGAATGTGTGGCCAAAGGCCTTTGAAACCATATCGCTAAGGCAGACACCTGCCCCTTTAGAGTACTAAGAGCTAACCCCTTGTCAACGCCAACCTGTAGGAATCGCAAGATCCTGTCAATAAAAAACTTGCGAGGATGCCCTCCTTGAGACTCGCACCACTCCACATAGTTCTTCCAGACTCTGTAATAGATATTTCTAGAAACTGGTTTCCTAGCTTGAATTAGCGTAGATATGACCTGGGCTGAGAGGCCTCTGCCCTTAAGAATTAGGGATTCAGCCGCCAAGCCATCAAATTTAGCTGCTGTGAAGCAGGGTGGTAGATCGGGCCCTGAGACAGCAGATCTGGGCGCAGGGGGAGTGGCCACGGTGCCCTTACTGACATCCTCACGATGAGTGCGTACCAAGCCCTTCTGGGCCAGGCTGGGGCCACCAGGATCACCGGCCTGCGCTCCACCCTGATCCTTCGTAGAAGGCGGGGAATCATCTGTAGTGGAGGGAACGCATACAGGAGAGAAAACTGGTGCCAGGGGCAAACCAACGCATCGGTCCCGTAGGCCGAGGGGTCCCTGGCTCGGGATACGAATTTTTCCAATTTCTTGTTGAATCTTGTTGCCATGATGTCCACATCGGGAACTCCGAATCTTTGGCAAATCTCTTGGAATACCTGGGGGTGAAGAGACCACTCTCCCGGGAGTAACTGTTGACGACTCAAAAAATCTGCTTGAGAATTGTCTATCCCTGGGATGAACACTGCTGAGATGCAGGGTACATGGGCTTCGGCCCATGAAAAAATCAGGTTTACTTCCCTTTGAGCCGCTAGGCTCCTTGTGCCCCCCTGGTGGTTTATGTATGCCACCGCCGTGGCATTGTCGGACTGTATCCTTACTGGCAGACCCTGCAGGGGAAGAGTCCAGGCGACCAGGGCCAACCGAGCAGCTCTGATCTCTAGGACATTGATGGGAAGCAGACTTTCTGCCTCTGACCACTGTCCCTGCTGGGTCCGTTTTCCTAAGATTGCCCCCCAACCTGTTAGGCTGGCATCTGTGGTTACTATTTTCCACGAGATGGGGTAAAAGGTTTTCCCTTTTGATAATTTTTGAGTGATCAGCCACCAGTACAGGCTGTGCCTGACTCCTGGGGAAAGAACTAATGGACGGTCTAATGCCTGTATGGACTTGTTCCAAGCAGAGAGAATAGCTGCTTGCAGAATTCTGGTATGGATCTGGGCATAGGGCGCTGCTTCGAAGGCGGCCACCATCTTTCCCAGCAGTCGCATGCATAGGCGAATAGTCGGCTTCTTTTTGCCTAAGACTATTTGAATCGTTTGAATCAACGACCTGATCTTCTTTTGAGGTAAAAATACCCTCTGGCATTCTGTATCTAACCGAAAGCCTAGATATTCCAACTGTCTTGTGGGTTGTAACCTTGATTTTTCTTGGTTCACAATCCACCCGAACTCTTCTAGATGCCGCACTGTGCGGACTACTGCATGATTGAGGTTGGAGGCTGAACTGTCGATAACCAGGAGATCGTCCAGGTATGCTAGGACCAAGATGCCTTCTGTCCTTAGGACGGCTAGTACCGGGGCTAACACCTTTGTGAATACCCGTGGAGCTGTTGCCAACCCGAAAGGGAGGGCTACGAACTGGTAATGACTTTGGTTTATCGTAAAACGAAGAAACTTGTGATGTGCTGGGTAAATCGGCACATGCAGATATGCATCCTTTATGTCTATAGATGCTAGGAAGTCGCCCTGATGCAGGCTGGTTGTCACTGAACGTATGGAGTCCATACGGAAGGTTTGAATCCTTAGAAAGCGATTTAGGCGTTTGAGGTCTAATATAGGCCTGACGTCGCCATTGGGTTTTGGTATAACAAAAAGGTTGGAGTAGAATCCCAGACCCCTTTCTTGGGTTGGTACTTCTACAATTACTCCTTGGAGCAAGAGGCGATCCAACGCCTTTACGAGAGAGGCCCTCTTTAATGGGTCGCTTGGAAGACTTGACCCCTGAAAATGAGGAGGGGGGATTTCTCGAAACTCTAGTTTGTAGCCTGAGGCTACTACGGCCCGAACCCAAGAGTCGGGAATTCTGGCCTTTCAGACTTCGGAGAAAAACTGAAGTCTTCCCCCCACCCAAGAGAGTGGGGGCGCCCCTTCATGAATCTGATTTGATGACTGATTTAGCCGGCTTGCGAGACCAGGGCCTCTTGTTTGCCGCAGCTTGTCCCTGTGGGCGGCTATTAGCTGTTGACCGCCCGGGAGGCCGTCGATACTGACGGGAAGTCGAAGGGGCCGAGCCTACCATGGCCTGTCGTTTAAACGTGGGCCCACGCGGTCTTTTCTTGACCGGTAAGGAAGTACTTTTTCCACTTGATATGGTGTGGATATATTTATCTAGGTCTTCCCCGAATAGTCTTCCCCCATGAAAGGGAAACCCTGCTAGAAGCTTTTGCAGGGTGCCTCTGCTGACCAGTTCTTTAGCCACAAAAGACGACGCATGTGAACCACCAGTAGAGATGAACGGAATGCCTGTTGGATGGAGTCCTTAATAGCATCTACTGCAAAGCAGAGAGCCCTAGGGAATTCTGCTAATTCATGAGTATGCTGAGCCGGCATGTCCTTCAATATATGTTTTGCCTGATCCTTCAAGGCCTGACAAACACCAATGGCTGCTACTGCTGGCTGAACCATGGCACCTACTGAGGTGAAAGTTGCTTTCAGTAGGGTCTCGAATTTCTTGTCGACCGGATCCTTGAACATATGGACATTTTCAACCGGACAAGTCAGGGATTTATTCACGCAGGAAATGGCTGCGTCCACTGTAGGAAGAGCCCATTTCTTTACATATTCCTCTTCCATAGGGTAGAGAATAGAGAATCTTTTAGGAGGGACAAAGATTCTATCAGGTCGAGCCCAATCTTGGTAAATCACGTTCCGCAGAAGGGGGTGCATTGGAAAAGATGCACCAGTTAATGGGGCCTTTAAAGAACCCAATGAGGATACCTCCGGGGCTACTAGCTCTGGCACTGGAAGTTTAAAGGCAGTGCGAACCATATCTGTCAAAGACTGGATCCACAGGCCCTCCGCTTGAGAGGCCGAAAAAGTATTCATCTATAGTGGAATTTTCCCTGTCTGAACCGTCGGGACTTGGGTCTGCGTGATCCGCTTGTGGGTCCCGTTCCTCTGAAGAGGAGACCTCCGCATCTGAAAACCCCACACTGGGTGAGGGGGATCTAGCCCGCTTGCTACTTGGGCAAGGACGGGAAAGTAACGCAGTTAACCTTTTCTCTAGCCCACTCATGGTGGCTGCTAGCATTTCTTCCGTCACGTAAACGGGAATGGGTGGATCGGGGGCCGCCTCTGCCCCCAGCACCCCCAATGTCTCTTGTACTATGCCACTCGGTGTCCTGACTGGCGAGGGTGGGGCCGTAGAAGCCTGGCCCAAATCCTCTGACCCCGATGGAGACCCCTTTTGCTTTTTGGCACCTTTAGCAGCCTTGGCTGGTCCAGATCCCTTTGGAGCCATTGTACAACCTTGGGTCACCCCTATAGCCAACACCTGACTGTTGCAGCTAGGAATAACCAATGTGAGGGCAGGTATGAGAAAAATGAAAAAGAACTAATTTCTCTCTTTTTCTTTTTTTTTTTTTTTTTTTCAAAAATTTTTTTACCCGCCTGGGAGGTGGCAATACCGAGGAAGCCTGTGAGTATTGACACACCAATGCCCGTTAGCCGGAGTCCAAGGTAGACTCAGATACTGCTGGATCTAAGGCTGAGTCCCTTTAAGCAAAAAAACTTTTTTTTTTTTTTTTTTTTTTCTGGTCAATAGTGGACCTAAGTCCTAGACCTGAAGATCCACAAAACCGCCACTAGGTGTCCCTGTGTGGCCAAAAGACCCAGCTGCACGCTCTGTATCCTTTCTTCCTCTGCCTCCAGGAGGTAAAGACCAGCCAGAGAAATTTTTTTTTTCTTTATACAGACCCTGACGCTGCTGGCCCGCCCCCCCGACGCACGCCGACGCTATAAAAAGCGGCGTGCGCGCGCGCGCACGATCGCGCGCACCACGCTGAACCCACATGGAGGAAGCAGAGCAGAGGAACAACATGGACCAGCGTTATGCAGCACCAACAGACACCAGGTAAGCACTAATCTTATTGTAGTGCACACACAGCGAGGAAGCTGTCCCCATGGGCTTCCTAAGAAACAGGAGTTTTAACCAGCAATTTCCTCTTTAAAACATGTGGGGTTGCAGTATCAGTGTTAACAGGCAGACCTGGGGTGAGTAGCAAATATATAACTTACACAAGTATACATATATCTACATGTTATCTGGGTAAACATTAGAATCCCATCCTGCCTCAACAGACATAGTGGAGATAGTGGCTGATGCACCAGCATACTGTTAGCCAACCCAGAACCCCCAGGGGGATACCTACTGTCGAACCAAGTCCCGCAGGTTCCCTCTTACCTGCTCCACGCCGCAGGGTATTGCAAAATGCAAGAGGCCCAGCCTTCCCCCATCTCCGTGGGTATTGTCTTGGACCTTCAGGGACCGGGGTCCTGTGTTAAGGAACCCACACCCCTGGACCTATATAGCATCCTGGCATCAGTAGCCTTTTAGTTCTTGGAAGAGACTAAGGCACTGGAGCCCAGAATCCAGCCCTCCAAGGAGAGGCATTATAGGCAAAACCCCACTCCAGCAGGGCCCGGGTACCGTACATCTTGGCTCTGAAGCACTTCGGACGGATCCGGCTAGCTATCCTGGGTCCCGAGACCTCCGAGGGACAGCTAGACGTGACCAACACCTAAGACACTGGCGGAAAAACTAAAGCACTCTCAGTGGGAGGGGGTTATATAGGGAGGAACTTCCTGTGAAGTTGATTACACCAGTGTCCACACCTGAAGGTACTCCATATAACCCATATGTAATGACTATGCGCTCTGTGTCCCGTGATGTACGATCAAGAAAGGGGGGTTGCCATCCGGGGCCCCCTTTGAACAAATTATGTGAAGAACTCCTGTTCTCTGAAAGCCTCCATTATTTCTGCAAGTCAAAATTTAGCAAAAAAATAATGTCAAGCCTTAGCTTTCTTCCCATATCTAACCCACAAACTCATCCACTGATCATAAAGTCTAAAAAACAAAAAAGTTTTGTATCGTATAGCAAGATTGTTTTTCCGATGTTTTCTACTGACTGTAAACAACGTTCTCTATCCCTTTATACACTGCGCATGTGAAGCTCCGCACGTTTCCACGCCCATGACGTTCGCCCTAGTGATTGCCACACCCCTTTTAGTCGGTCAATGTGGAGAGGAGTCTGAAGACATGATAGAGGAGAGACAGCAAGCTGCAACCAGGCAGGAGACAGGCCAGGCACTTACCAGGAGGTACAAAGCCAACATGAGCTTTGAAGAGATGGTTGAGATGGTGGCTATTTTAAAAAAGGACTACGACGGCAAAAAAGGGCCTTACAAAAACCCCAATAAACTAAAGGGCCAGATCATAGATAAGGCACGGAGGGCTATCCATGCAAAATTCAGGGTGCAGAGGTCCACGGAGCAGTTGCGCAAGAGATGGAGTAATTTGAAAATCCGAGAGCCAGAGCAGATGGAGAGAATTCGAAGAGTCCTCAGAAGACTTAATTTTCATGTCTGCTCTGATTTTTTTTATTTTGTGCCATGTGCTTTTTATCGCAGGTTTTGTATATATACAGTTCAAGAACAGATGTTTGAAGGTTCATGTTTGTGTGGGCATAATTGGTTGGTCATTTTATTTAAGACCTTTTTATGTGAGACAATTTTTTTAAATTAATGTAGATGTGTTAAGTTGATTTAAATAATCAAACTTAAGTCAATATACATTAAAAGGAGAGTATGCTCAGCAAAGCAGTTGATTACACATATGCACTCAGTAGCACAATGGTTGGCATGGCCGATCTGCCCTATAGGCTCACTATGCAAGCCGCTTGGGGCCCCGCAAAGCTGCGAAGGGCCACCCAAATAACTAGAGGCCCCGCCTGGTAAGTGATTTTCGCCCCCTAACCCCCGCTTCTCAACTCGCTGGCTGCATGGGAGAAGAGGCAAGAAGTCAGCAACCATTGCTTCTCAATTTATGTTTCAATGTTTTTTATTAGAAAGGGTAAAATGGTATAAACATACAAGAAGCATATCTGATCATTGTACAATCATAACAGTATATGGGATTTTAATACCAAGGGATCTGATGCCCTAAGCTTCCAATTGGAATACCAAGAAAAACATCAACAAAGAATAAACAAAAACCAAAATACTGAATCCAATGAAGAATGCATTGACTAACCACAAACAAACATTTCCCTCAGCTTCGGATCATTGACCGACACCGATCGTACAATGCGGATAAGCCGAGAAAGAGAACATCAAAGCCTAGCAAACCCTATATGGGCTTAATCCGGTCATACCAATGAAGATATAACAAGGTAGCCGGGACAAAGAAGTCAAAGAGAGAATGGGATAGAAAGGAAAGAGTTAGGAAGAAAAGAAAAAAGGAGAAAGGGGAAAAGAAGAAGGGGGAAGAAAAAAGGAGAGGGAGGAGGGGGAAGGAGCCACGGATCGGCACTTCCCAGCCACAGAATCAAAAATTATAACCAAGTCCCACGCATACCGGTATCATTAGTAAGGTAACGAATCCAAGGATCCCACACCTGGTGAAAGAATTCCATTTTATCTTGTGTCAGGGCTGACAACCTCTCATTTAGCATCAGCCAGGATAATTTGCCCTTAAGTTGTTTAAATGGGAGAGCCGCTGACTTCCAGTTTCTGGCAATGGTGATTTTAGCCGAGATGAAAATAAATGTCAGTAGTCTGCTGGATTTAGAGGCCTCAACCCCCCCACACCCCAGCAGCGCCTGCTTCGCCAATTTGGGCAGGTATATCCGGGTGAGACAGTAAATAAAGTTATACACCCTGATCCAGAACCTCCTCACCTTGCGGCATGTCCACCAGATATGATAGATAGTGCCTAGTTGGCCACATCCCCTAAAACAGTATGGAGTAGCTCCTGGCACGAAAGTTGCCAGTCTCGCTGGCACCATGTACCAGCGCAGCAAAACCTTATAATTGGCTTCTATTATAGAAGTATTGATGAGAGAACGGGAAGCTATCTCCGCCATTTCACACCAGTCTTTCAGGTCAATGGTTTCCTGCAAATTAGTTTCCCACTGGACCATATAGTTCAATTTAGCCGCTACGTGTGACAATACAGAATATATAACAGATATGTGGCCTTTAATCTTGTCGTATTGCCTACATAATTGTTCCATGGGCGTAAAGGTAGATAGATCGCCCTTACGGGCTAAAGTCTGCATGTAATGGGTAAGTTGGGTGAACTTGTAACCCTCTGTTGGGGGCATGTGGTATTTGTCGATCATAGCCCTCTCAGACAGCACTCCCTTATGATCGCACAAATCAGCTATCTGCAAAAGGCCTTTGTTAGTCCACCAATTGAATGCTTGGGGGGTGAGACCCAGGGTGAAAGTTTTGTTCAGCAACAATGGTGCCAACGGGGTATGGGGCGACCTAAATTTATGAGTTCTGGAGAGTCTGTCCCAAATGTCCAAAGATAATGACAATGTAGGACATAGGATGGCCGGCCTATCTTTAGCCGGGAGCCACATAAGGTGGGAAATTGGACTGGGGTGACATGAATGAGAATCCATTAGCATCCAGATAGCCTGTGGCCTCTGGGAATGGAATCTCGATAATTGTGCCACCTGTGCAGCGTAAAAATATTTCAGCAAATCCGGTAACCCGAGTCCACCTTTTCGCTTCGGCGTATATGTGACCCTGTTCACCCTAGGTCTCTTGTCCCCCCAAATAAACTGTAAGACTCTACGTTGGAACTGCTTAAGGTCGTTACTGGGCAAATGTATCGGTAATGTGCGGTTAAAGTACAATAATCGAGGTAGAACATTCATCTTTATAGAGTGTAATCTGCCAAGCCACGATGGGGGGTGCAACTGCCATCTTGCTAAATCGTCTGTCAATCGTTTAAAGAGGCCTGGGTAATTTCTTTTATATAGCTGGCTAATGGAGGAAGTCAAATGTATGCCTAAATAGGGGAGAGCGTCCGGTTCCCATCTGAATTGAAAACATTGTTCAAGTGTAGCCTGGATATTACTAGGTAGCGATAAGTTCAAAGCCCTAGATTTACCGTGGTTAATTTCTAATCCCGAAATTTCAGAAAATGGTCGTAAAATAGCCAATTAGGGAGGGAGGTGATCGGCGAGGACAAGGTCAGCAATAGATCGTCCGCAAAAAGCAAACATTTACAGTATGTTCATAGTCGTAACAGTTGATACCTCGAATGTCTCCACTAACATGTATTTTGATCGCTAACGGTTCGATCGCCAACGCGAATAGCAACGGTGATAGTGGACAACCCTGTCTCGTTCCGCGCTTGATCATCAGAGGTTGGGAAGAATAACCCTTAACCACTTAATACCCACCCACCGTGAAATGACGGCGGGCGGGATACTCAATTATCCTGACATCACGTCATATGACGTGATGTCAATTTAGGCCACTAGGTGGCGCGCGCACCTGTCGGGTTACTAACACCGTGCACGTGCCCGGCGGCCGCGATGGCCGCCAGGCACCCGCGATTTCTGTGTAACTGAGCTGGGACGTGCAGCTCTGTGTGTAAACATAGAGCTGCACGTCCCTGTCAGGGAGAGAGGAGATCGATTGTGTCCCTTGTACGTAGGGACACAATCGGTCACCTCCCCCAGTCACATCCCCTCCCCCTACAGTAAGAACACACCTAGGATACACATTTAACCCCTTCCCGCCCCCTAGTGGTTAACCCCTTCCCTGCCAGTTACATTTATACAGTTATCAATGCATATTTATAGCATTGTTCACTGTATAAATGTGAATGGTCCCAAAAATGTGTCAAAAGTGTCCAATGTGTCGGCTATAATGTCCCAGTCCCGAAAAAAAAAAAACGCAGATCGTCGCCATTTCTAGTAAAAAAAAAAAAAAAAAAAATCATAATTATGTCCCATATTTTGTAGGCAATATAACTTTTGTGCAAACCAGTCACTATACGGTTATTGCGATTTTATTTTTAATTTTTTTTTACCAAAAATATGTAGAAGAATACGTATCGGCCTAAACTGAGATCAATTTTTTTTTTTTTTTATGGGATATTTATTATAGCAGAAAGCAAAAAATGTTATGTCTTTTTTCAAAATTGTCGCTCTTTTTTTGTTTATAGCGCAAAAAATAAAAACCGCACGGGCGATCAAATAGCACCAATAGAAATCTCTATTTGTGGGAAAAAAAGGACGCCAATTTTGTTTGGGAACCACATCGCACGACCGCGCAATTGTCAGTTAAAGCGACGCAGTGCCGGAAGCTAAAATTTGGTCTGGGCAGGAAGGGGGTGTAGGTGCACAGTAGGCAAGTGGTTAAGCATAAGTGAAGCCCTTAGGGGAATCGTATAAAGTACGAAGGAGATCAAAAAAGCACTGTCCAAAGCCAAAACGTTCTAAAACATTAAACAAATAGTCCCAGGAGATGGAATCAAACGCCTTCCGGATATCTAATGAAAGCAACATCCCTCTCCTGACTCCTCCATTATCCCAATCAGATTGGATCGCAGATATACGATTAATTAACCAACGGGTTTGATCAGAAGGCTGCCTATTAGGGATGAAACCTGCCTGGTCGGGGTGAATATAGCTCTGAATAATCGTATTTAGTCTTTGGGCCAGAATTTTAGTGAGGATCTTTAACCACTTCCATACCAGGCACTTACGCACCTTCCCGCCCAAGCCAATTTTCAGCTTTCAGCACTGTCGCAATTTGAATGACAATTGCGCAGTCATGCTACACTGCACCTAAACAAAATTGGCGTCCTTTTTTCCCCACAAATAGAGCTTTCTTTTGGTGGTATTTGATCACCTCTGCGATTTTTTTTTTTTGCGCAACAACTAAAAATAGAGCAAAGATTTTGAAAAAAAAATAAAGTTTTTATTTTTTTCTGTTAATTTTTTTGTAAATGAGTATGTTTTCTCTTTCAATTACGGGCACTGATATGGTCGCACTGATGGGCACCAAGAGGTGGCACTGATGGGCACCGATGAGGTAGTTTTGATGGGCACCGATTAGGTAGCACTGATGGGCACGGATAGGCGGCGCTGGTATGGGGCACTGATGGGCACTCATGGGCGGCACTGATGGGCACTCATGGGCAGCACTGATGGGCACTCATGGGCGGCACTGATGGGCACTCATAGGCAGCACTGGGCACTCATAGGCGGCACAGGTGGGCACTCATAGGCGGCACAGGTGGGCACTCATAGGTGGCACAGGTGGGCACTGATAGGTGGCACAGATGGGCACTGATAGGTGGCACAGGTGGGCACTGATAGGTGGGCACTGGGCATGGATTGGCACTGTGGGGTGGCACTGACAGACACTGGGGTGGCACTGATGATCACTGAGGGGTGGCACTGATGGATCAATGTTGCCAATCAGTGCCCATGTGTGGGCACTGATTGGCATCATTTTTTTTTACTGCCCCTTTTTTTTTTTTATTATTATTATTTTTTTTGGTCCTTTTTTTTATTATTTTTAAGTTCCCTGGTGGTCTAGTGTGGGCACTCCCTGGTGGTCCGTGTGGCGATCCGAGGGGGGGCTGCGCTGATAAACAATCAGCGCGAACCCCCCCTGTCAGGAGAGCCGCTGATCGGCTCTCCTGTACTCGCGTCTGTCAGACGCGAGTGAGGAAGAGCCGTCGGCGGCTCTTCCTGTTTACATCGTGATCAGCCGTGATTGGACACGGCTGATCACGTGGTAACGAGGCTCCGCCGGAGACTCGTTACCGAGATCGGAGGTGCAGGGTGTCAGACTGACACCCCGCATCACCGATCGCCACGCTGCGCGCCCGCACGGCCGCGCGCGGCATGAAATCGTGCTAGACGTTTGAGAACGTCTAGTCACGATTTCATAACCACTTCCCTGCCGTAAATCGGCTATTGGCCGGGCGGGAAGTGGTTAAGTCTGTATTGATTAGGGAAATTGGGCGTTAATTGGCACAGTCCCCATGATCCTTCCCCGGTTTTGGAATCATATGTATGTAAGCAGCGTTCTCATGGCAGGGGAGCTTATTACCACTTCTCAAGGCGTTAAAATAAGAACAAAGGTGGGGCGCTAGGACATCTAAATATTTTCTATAATAGTGGCCCGGGAAGCCATCTGGCCCCGGTGCTTTAGTAGGGTGCGTAGATTTGATTGCGGCTCGGATTTCGGGTTCCGTAAAGGCCCCATCCATCAGGTCCATATGAGCTGGTGTCAATGCTACTTGAATAAGTTTCCCCCCGTATTGTAGCCTTGTGGGCAACCCAGGTAATGGCAGGGGGTGTGTCCGGCGTCTCATTAGTCTTAAAATACTCTTCTATTTCTTTTCCAATTTCAAGTCATGTAAATTAAATAGTCGTGCCACCTTACCGCTCGCTAACGGTGGACGTTTCAAGATAGGTTTAAGAGAGTCGGATTTGTCCATAATCCTGTCCAAAGGAATATTACTATCCCTTCCCAAGATAACCTGGCCCCGAACCTTGGGCAGCAATATTCGGAACATTTTACTAAAAAACTCAAGCTGTCCAGTGTTGGGGGCGTAATACGAAATAAAGGAGACCTCCTGATCGTGAAACCGTCTTACTGCCATAATGTACCTACCACCCTTGTCTTTGATTATAGAGATGGGAGTAAAAGGTGTCCGCTTCGAAAAACAGATGGCTACACCCCCCTTCTTTTCTGGGCTCCCTGCTAATTAAAATTGTGGGTATTTGACTTTAAATAACGGGGAGCCGAGGTTTTAGAAAAATGGGTCTCCTGCAGCAAGAGGACTTCAGCCTTCCGCCTATGGTAATATTGAAAGGCCTTAGTCCTCTTGACTGAGGAATTGAATCCGTGCACATTGTGGCTGATGACAGAGTAATCAGTAGACAAGGCAGTAGCCATCGTGGCAGGGCAGAGCACTCTTACCTCGTGTAGATGAAAGCAGAGCTGGACTGCTGGGACCGAGACGGCCGACCTCCAAGGTTCTCAAGATCAGGATGCGTGGGGAGAGCGTGCAGATCCGGGGCTCACATAGAAGGGGAAGACAAGAGGGAGTTAGAAAAGGACAGTAAGAAAACAGACAAACATTAATAGGCCTTAGGCCCAAACAACCTAACTGAGATTGTTGAAATATGCGTTTTTTGTGTAAGAGAACCTGGGGGATAACCCCGACCGGAGACAACATCCGGTGCATTAAGTGCAAGGGTACTATTCTCGTCCGAGAATAAGTAGTCTCGCAATCGAGTGGCACATAAGACCACCCCGACTCAAACATGTAAAAAAAAAAAAAAAAAAAATTGAAATTACTAAGACAGGACAATCAGGGGTAACAAGAAAACATATGTCTGGTGTAACACCACGAGCTGCCCACGGCGACACATATCCCCAAGGGAGGCGACACAGAAGCAGGAAGAGTTCCCATCGGTTGTTCCCGCCCCTGCAACCCCCCCCCCCCATAGGCGAACAATTAGCCATCCCAACCCCGAACCCCAGTCCCGGATTTGGTGAATATAGCTCTGATAGCCCTATCAGAGTCCGGAGGGGCAACAAACTGACAGTAGGGCAGTCTCTTCCGTAAAAAGAGAGAAAAAAGAAAAAGAAAAAAGGAATTTTTAAAAAATTAGAATCAAAAAGTAAAAAGGGAGAAGAAAAACCGGTGGCTTGGTGAAGCCGCAATCATGTAAAGAGCGACAGTGACCTTGCAGGGTCAGGAATTCAACCCGATGTTGGGTCAGGTCCATATGACCTTACTGTAGAAAGTTCCAGAGGAGGACAAAGGACTGCAAAGGTATTCAGGTGTCCCGTTGAGCACTCTTGGCCTGAGCGCGCCTACAATCCTTCCATAATGGCGAAAGAGGGCGATCATCTGGGCGCAAGGAAGAAGAAGAAGATGCCTGGGGGCCTTGTGTGACGATGCCAAGTTCAAGCAGTAGGTCTTTGCCCGTTTGAAATGTAGAAAAGGAGTGGGATCGTCCTTTATACGTGAATGACAGTTTAAACGGAAACGACCATTTATATTTGATCTGCTTGTTCTGAAGTTGTTGAAGCAGTGGACGAAGGGTCCTACGTTTCTGTACTGTGGACGGCGCTAGATCCGTAAAGAGCTGTATAGGAGCACCAAAAAGCGACAAATCTGGTTTATTATGGGCCACAAACATCATCTTCTCTTTAATACAGTAAAAATGCGGTTTAGCAATAACATCCCGCGGCAATCCATCCATCATCGGGGCTGTCAATGCTCGGTGGATCCGATCAATTTCCATATGATGGGTGGAAATGTCAGGAATATGTTCTCTCATTAACTCTCATAGCCCCCTCAAGGTCAGTGTGAGCCTCTGGGAGGCCACGAATGCGCAAATTGTACCTTCGCGAGCGATTCTCAAGGTCCTCAATTTTTGTATAAGCCTCCTCTAGCCGGTCCTGCAGGTCCGTGAGCATGGTGGTATTCTGGTTGACCCGTTTGATTGTACTGTCCACCTTGGTCTCAATCAGTTCAAATCGTTCACCCAGACTATGAATATCTTTTTTCAGGTCGGTGGTGATCATGGTGCACGCCTTAGGCGGCGTACACACGATCGGACATATCCGATGAAAACGGTCCGCGGACCATTTCCATCGGATATGTCCGATCGGGAGTTTGATCCGATGGCGTGTACACACCATCGGATCAAATTCCCCGCCGCCGGAAGGCGCGGTGACGTGGCGGTGACGCGGCGGTGACGTTGACGCCGCCGCGTCACCGCAACGTCACCGCACCAGGAAGTAAAACACTTCCGCGCATGCGCCGAATCCATTCGGCAGCGGCGCGGCGGTGGTGGGAGCCGACATGTCTGCTGGTAAGTGTACTAACCAGCAGACATGTCGGGCGGACAGATTCCCACCGGATAGATTTCAAAGCATGCTTTGAAATCTGTCGGGTGGAGAAATCTGTCCGCTAGCCCATACACACGAGCGGAGATGTCTGCTGAAACGGTCCATCGGACCGTTTTCAGCGGACATATCCCCTCGTGTGTACGCGGCCTTAGAGAGCTCCTGTTGTAACATGGTGGAGAGGCGAGCCAGTAAGATGGCATCAGGGGAGTAGTGGGCAAGCTGGGGAGGGGGAGACCCCTGGCTATGTTGGCTGAACAGGGTCTCAGTCAAATCTGCCATGTTTCTTTCCAACGAGGAAGCTGGGGAGTGGACCGCGTCATGTCCCTCTGCATACAGTGCTGGAGATAAGGGCTGCAAATGTGACTCACCCCATGAATAGAGTCCACGTCTCCCGAGGATTGAGAGGAATAAGGATCCCTGGGTGGCTCCAGCTGGTCCTGCCTGTCTCCCCTCTGTGCTGCTCCGCTGGATTTCACCGCTGTGCTGCCACGTGTGTCTGGGTGGCCGGGCGCCATGTTGGATTGCGGCCAGTGCTTAGGGGAAGCCCCCGCTCCTCCCTTGATTCCGGGCTGTTTATGCTGACCCTTTCGCGGCTGGCCTCGTGCCCGCCGATTCATCACCGTTCGGGGCTTCAGTGTCGGCGTTGCCTGTGCTAAATATAGCTGTAGAGAGTCGGGGCGTCGGGAGCTCAGCTAGAACGCGTCCTTCCCGGAGGTCCCGCAAATGCGCACTTTGCTTCTCAATTTAATGTAAGATGTCATTTCAGACAGCAGAACACCCCCTCCACCCACTTCTTAACTTTCTTTAATGTGACATGTCACTGTCGTTAGCGCCCCCCCGCTTCTCATTTTTAATGTGTCATGTCATTTTGCTTCGGGCCCCAGGGAGGTCAGGATCAGCACTGAGTGTTCGTCACAAGAACAACCTAGTTAGCGTTTCACACAGAGGTGATCAGGGGCGGACTGACAACTCATGGGGCCCCCAGGCAATAGAAGATTATGGGGCCCCCAGGCTTACAGATGGCCACCAAGCCAGGTGGCAGTACAGAGGCGGGGCAGCCAAAATTTTGGGATTTTCACATCAAAAGCATGTAGGTTTTTGACATATCAGGGACAGATGTAAAAAAAAACAACAGATTTTTACATACTGTCCCTGGTTTTAATAAGCCTGGCAACCCTGGTGGGGCCCACTAGTGGCATGGGGCCCTTGGGCAGTGCCCGGGTTCCCCAATGGTCAGTCCACCCCTAGAGGTGATCCAGTGTCAACTTGTTGTTTTGCCATGTAGGAAACTTGGCCAAAGAGAAATGCAGCAGCTTTGGTAATGGATACAATCCTGTGTTAAGCTTAGGATTGTAAAAACACACAATTGTACGACACTTTAAAAAGAATGATTGATATTCCTCTTTCAGGCCTCTAATCTTTTTGATACATCTATCCCTTTTTTTTTACAATCTCATAGGCCGCAATCAAGCTGCAGCAAGGGAGCCGACCAACCCCACACAATGCCAAGCCCCACCCTCGCCGGATATGCAGGAAGTGCAAAATGTCACCACATCAGGTCAGTGTCATACAGCACATCTTCAGGCAATACATGTAGGCCTGCATAATTTTAATTATGTTTTTTATCCAAATTTCAGGTGCACGAGCTGTTGGGGGCGGCTTAGACACCGACAGTGCACAGGTGCTAATTGGGGGCATAATTTGCTGCATGGATGAAATAGGACACAAACCTCGCCCTCTTGAAGACCATAAAGAACAACAAGGTGATCCAAAACATGAAAAATCTTGACATTCTGGGGAGGGTTTAAAAAAAAAAAATAGATGTAGACAATTATTTAACTGCAAAAATATAGGTCTTAAAAATTAAAAAAAAATCTAGTTTGATATTTAAAAAACAAACATTTTCAGTGTGATAAAATAAATATTTTTGGATACTCAATGTCTGGCTTATATCAATGCTGCCTAAAACGCTGCAACCCCTCACAGATACTGTAATTGGAGCGCAATGAAGAGGCACGTGCCAAAGTATTGCATCAAAAATTGTTATTAGACGTCCCTGTTAAACAGGGGCACAAAAATTGGCACAACACTGCAACCCCTCACAATATCTCTAATAGGAGGACAACAAAGAGCCACTTGCAAAGTATTGCATCAAAAATTGTTATTAGGCGCCCGTTATGTGGTATGTAACAGCACACGTACAGTGACACCAACTGCGCTCAGGTGGTATGTAACAGCACACGTGCGGCGACACCAAATGCGCTCAGGTGGTATGTAACAGCACACGTGCGGCGACACCAAATGCGCTCAGGTGGTATGTAACAGCACACGTGCGGCGACACCAAATGCGCTCAGGTGGTATATAACAGCACACGTGCGGTGACACCAAATGCGCTCAGGTTGTATGTAACAGCACACGTGCGGTGACACCAAATGCGCTCAGGTGGTATGTAACAGCACACGTGCGGTGACACCAAATGCGCTCAGGTGGTATGTAACAGCACACGTGCGGTGACACCAAATGCGCTCAGGTGGTATGTAACAGCACACGATCGGTGACACCAAATGCGCTCAGGTGGTATGTAACAGCACACGTGCGGCGACACCAAATGCGCTCAGGTGGTATGTAACAGCACACGTGCGGCGACACCAAATGCGCTCAGGTGGTATGTAACAGCACACGTGCGGCGACACCAAATGCGCTCAGGTGGTATGTAACAGCACACGTGCGGCGACACCAAATGCGCTCAGGTGGTATGTAACAGCACACGTGCGGCGACACCAAATGCGCTCAGGTGGTATGTAACAGCACACGTGCGGCGACACCAAATGCGCTCAGGTGGTATGTAACAGCACACGTGCGGCGACACCAAATGCGCTCAGGTGGTATGTAACAGCACACGTGCGGCGACACCAAATGCGCTCAGGTGGTATGTAACAGCACACGTGCGGCGACACCAAATGCGCTCAGGTGGTATGTAACAGCACACGTGCGGCGACACCAAATGCGCTCAGGTGGTGCGGCGACACCAAATGCAGGTGGTATGTAACAGCACACGTGCGGCGACACCAAATGCGCAGGTGGTATGTCAGGTGGTATGTAACAGCACACGTGCGGCGACACCAAATGCGCTCAGGTGGTATGTAACAGCACACGTGCGGCGACACCAAATGCGCTCAGGTGGTATGTAACAGCACACGTGCGGCGACACCAAATGCGCTCAGGTGGTATGTAACAGCACACGTGCGGCGACACCAAATGCGCTCAGGTGGTATGTAACAGCACACGTGCGGCGACACCAAATGCGCTCAGGTGGTATGTAACAGCACACGTGCGGCGACACCAAATGCGCTCAGGTGGTATGTAACAGCACACGTGCGGCGACACCAAATGCGCTCAGGTGGTATGTAACAGCACACGTGCGGCGACACCAAATGCGCTCAGGTGGTATGTAACAGCACACGTGCGGTGACACCAAATGCGCTCAGGTGGTATGTAACAGCACACGTGCGGTGACACCAAATGCGCTCAGGTGGTATGCAGCAGCACACGTGCGGTGACACCAAATGCGGTCAGGTGGTATGTAACAGCACACGTGCGGTGACACCAAATGCGCTCAGGTGGTATGTAACAGCACACGTGCTGTGACACCAAATGCGCCAAGGTGGTATGTTACAGCACACGTGCGGTGACACCAAATGCGCCAAGGTGGTATGTTACAGCACACGCACAGTCAGAGCGACTGCGTTTCTGTGCAATTCAATAGCCCACTTGCATTAACAGCAACTGCCTTTCTGTGCAAATAAATAGCACACTTGCAGTAACAGGTAATGCAACTATGTGCAATTAACTAGCACACGTTAGAGCACTGCATCAAGCACAATCTCCTGCCTGACAGATTCTAATAGCAAATCTAGCTAAGCTATACAGTTTATAAATATATTGACAACTCCTAGGGATGTCAATATATTCTCTACAAACTGTACATTTAACTATACTGACTAGTAGCCTCCCTGATCGATCTATCTGAAAAGACACCGTCTTTATCTCTCTCTCTCTGTCGTCTCTAAGCAAGCCGGAACACTACACGAGGCCGCCCGCGAGGCGGCCTTTTATAGTGTGGGGCATGTGCTAAAGCCCTGACCCCTAATTGGCCAAAGTACCCAGGCTTTGGCCAATTAGGTCTCTTCGTTTTTGAGCGCTGTGATTGGCCAAGCATGCGGGGTCATGGTGCATGCTTAGCCAATCAGCGCGCAACGCTGCAGTGAATTATGGGTCATTTGAATTTGGCCTAAACGACCCGATTTGTTCTTTTGGCAAACAATCGAACGTGCAATGTTCGATGCGAACATGCGTTTGCATCGAAAGCGAAGCTCATCCCTACTGGTGATAACTAATGTTACAAGATTTTGCACATGTTTCACAGCATATGGGACAGTTCATATTTATGCATTAGCACGTGTTGCACAGGAGTTATTATGCTATATGTCACTATGGGACAACTTCCACCCATGTATTAGCACTTTATTGCTCTTTATTTAGTGTTTGTTTATGTGCTGACCACTTAAACATTCACTCCAAAGATGCTGCTTGCAGGACATTTTTGAACATCCTGCCAGCGCATCACCTCAGTGTGAAAGTACTTAGGCTTTCACATTTATACTGCAGGGGGAGACGTTTTACAGGCACAATTTTTAGCCCAAAAGTGCATTAAAAACTTCCCAGTGTGAAAGGGGACGAAGGCCCCTTTCACACGGGGCAGATCAGTAATGATCCGCCTCTGTATGCTCCGCGGGGATCACTGTTAATCCCCGCTGAGCCAGCAGATAGGGTGGTACCTGCACACTGCAGGGACCGCCCTGTCTTTTCTCCACTCTCCCCTATATGGGATTGGATGAACATGGGTGACCATTTCTGCTTTATGCATGCCCCCTTTTTGATATATTACTTTGAGTTTACAATAATCACCTATGTGCTACTTGTGGACCAGGGCAGGGTGTCATGCAGCTCCGCTATTGGGTGCGGGGAGGATCGTGGAGGATTTGTGATTCGGTCATTTCATTTATGTATTGTTTTATTAGGCAACAGCAGGGCTTGCTTAGCCTGTGTTCCTATTCAGCCTATGTGGGCGGGTAGGGGCCTGAACCGACGTTTTTTATTGCAGTGCCGAATCCGGGTGGAGGCTCAGGTGCCGCCCAGGTCCGGACTCTGACGAACCTCATTGGTTGAGTGGCCTATCTGGGCCTCCCATGGGACGTCCTCGGTCTTCCCTGTTGTTGTGAGCCCAGCCGCGCGACCTATGCGTCAGCACGCATGCGCGGCTTGATTGGGGCTAACCAGGGAACTCCCTGTGACACGTCACACTTCCCCGCCCACCAACACCAGGCCCTCTGCCCACTTTACAGCTGAGGCGATGTTAGCCTAATGGTGAGAGCTATTTCAATAGCTTCATGAGCTGTCAGCACTCAGCGCTGAGCTCATGAAGAGATTGTGTGTGTCTCCTTGCTGGAAACATCCTTGATTATAGGTATCCTTTTGAACAGTTACTTTATACTGATCTCTTGCGATGCTTTGCTGGCTGACTAAATCATTCCTACCCTTTCATGTATTTCTGATTCACTAGGCGCATTGAATGCCCCGGATGGCTCAGCTTGTAAAGGCATCTCTCACTATTATAGTAATAAGGTCAGTTCACTATATCCATCTATACTTTTCACAGTCCAGCACTGATGTGAACTTTGAGTCTATGGGCCAGATTCAGGTAGAGTTACGCTGGAGTATCAGTGATTCGCCAGCATAACTCACACTTTGAGACGGCTTATCTGTTTTCTGTAGTCAGAAAACAAGATACGCCGGGATTGAGTTCAGATACGAGCGGCGTAATTGTATTTCGCCGTCGTATCGGAACTGCAATTTTAAAATGGGCGCTCGGGGGGTTCCCGCTGATTTACGCCAAGAATATGTAAATCAGCGAGAGACGGAAATTCACGATCGTACGCGGGCCCGACGCAGTGACTTTCCGACGTTTCCGTAAGCGATACACGGCGTAAAGAAAAACATGCCCCCTAGGTGGAGTATCCTATGTTAAGTATGGCCGTCGTCATCGCGTCGAATTAAAAAAGTTTAGCGTCGTTTGCGTAAAACGTCCGTGAATGTGGATTGACGTCATTGACGTTCACTGACAGAATTTGGAGCATGCGCACTGACAGTCGACGCATGCACAGTACGTTCGCCGCGGGATTGTGCCTAGTTTGAATAATACACGCCCCCTACCTGCCCAATTTGAATTCCACCGGCTCATTTTCGCTACGCCGCCGCAACTTTAGGAGCAAGTGCTATGTGAATAACAGTACTTGCTCATAAAGTTTCGGCGGAGTAACGTAAATGACAAACGTTACTGCAAAATAAAGATTCGCCCATCTACCTGAATCTGGCCCTATATGTCTGCACTGCCAGATATACTTCAGGGATATGTGCAAGTGACTCTTTCTATATGAATATTTCTATTAGAAAAAATTAGTTTCATTATTTAGCTATTTATTGCCCTTTATTGATCCTTTTACCCTATAGTGCTTACGGATTTGAGTGCTGCATTAATATTCACTGGTTAGCACCAGTGCATTTGCCGTGTCTGAATAAGCGATCGTTCTGCCTTCTATACCAGTCACGCCTACCCACAAACCTGCACTAGTAAGTGTGTAAACTTTACCCTACACCTATTTACCAGTGTTAATTTACTCGTCATTCTATATGGTATAATACACTCTCCTCCCATTATGTCTATACGTAGGAACACACCTGCTGAATGACTCCCATCTGGGGCACTACAATCCATCCCGATAGTTTGGGGTTTCTCTCTATCAATTGAGATTACGCCTTTGCGGGTGCCTCTCTTCATGGTCCTCCTCCCACCTATTCAAGGTATGCGCCCTCTCCTGGTCCACAATATTTGCACTAACCTTTTATTATTCAGTACCTGTTACAACTATTGATATTATCAGTTATGATCTCTGTTAGTAACCTAAGATGATTTATATCTCTTAATGTCTATGGATTTAAAAAAATAAATAAATTGGTATGTAATTTCATTGTACACTTTTCATTCATATAGAATATATTCCACCGTGAGTTCCCGATTAAGCCCATATAGGGCGAAACTAGTCGAACTTGTAACACGATTGGAATGAAGAAGATGGTTGGCAGTTTTCTGCATATATAACACTCTTTCTTCAATTATGAATGTTTTTAGTGTTTGTATAAATATATGTGTCCTATATGTATTAATAAATCTTTTCTACTTTTCTATAAAACATTGAATGTTTTCATGACTCAGTTGTTTTGGGGTTTGATCAGACTCACAAATATACTCATTAGCTATGCATCTGTAAAAATCCCAAAACCACATCCCGTTTTGGGAAACACTTTTAAGTCTAACTAAGGTTTTCTCACCTCGTCTTTCAGGACAGCACTTGGAGATGATAACCGAGTACTTACTCTAGGGTGGGACCACCGCTTGCAGGACCTTCCTGCCAAAAGCCTGCTCTGCCGCTGCAAGCAAATCCATCCTGTAGTGGCTAGTGAATGTAGAAGAACTCGTCCATGTGGCTGCTTTGCAGATATGCTCCGGCGACGCTCCAGCCCGTTCCGCCCAGGAAGTTGCTATTGCCCTTGTAGAATGGGCCACCACCCCCGAGGGAGGTTCCACACCCCTAGCCTTGTAGGCCTCATGGATATCCATACGAAGCCACCTAGCCACCGTATTCTTAGAGGCACTGTAGCCCTTACGAGAGCACGAAAACAGCACAAAAAGAGAATTAGACTTTCTAAACTCCCTAGTGATTTCTAGGTAGTGCAAAATGCACCTTCTCACATCCAACGTATGAAATTCCCTCTCTTTCGGACCAGCTGGTGCCAGACAGAAAGTAGGCAGAACTATCTCCTGCGATCTATGGAATGCTGATACCACTTTAGGTAAAAACCCAGGATCTGTCCTTAACACGACCCTGTCTGGGAAGACAGTCAGAAAGGGTTCGATAATAGAAAGTGCCTGAAACTCGCTGACCCTCCTAGCTGAGTTGACTGCTACCAAAAGAACCAACTTCAAGGTCCAAAACTTAAGAGAGGCCTCTGATGGTGGCTCGAAAGGTCTTTTCGTCAGACCTCCCAGAACCACCCATTTTGCAAAAAACTTAAACGGCACGGGCTAAGGCCTTAGAAAATCGAACAATGTAGGGATCTAGAGATAAACGTCTCTCTAGAAATACTGACAGTGCCGCTACCTGAGCCTTCAGGGTGCTGGCTGCCAGACCCTTGTCGATCCCATCCTGTAAAAATTTCGGGACAGAAAAATTAACCATAGGGGAGCAATTTTTAGAGTTACAACAGGAGTTAAAGATCTTCCAGGTTTTAAAATAAATAGCCCTAGTAACTTATTTCCTGCTACTAAGCAGCGTATCAACCAAACGTTTGGACAACCCCTTGCTTCTCAGGATTCGCTCCTCAGTAACCAGGCCGCAAGACTTAGATGGCCTACGTCGGGGTGAAGAAGAGGACCCTGATGCAGCAAGTCCCTTCTGGCTGGTAGTAGCCAGTGAGCCTCTACCACCAGCTTCAACAGGCCTGAGAACCAAGGCCTCTTTGGCCAGTACGGTGTTACCAGAATGAGAGACGTCTTTTCTTCCTGCAGCTTCCGGAGGGCTAACGCTGAGCTAGCGCATCCAGACCTCCCGCTTGATCCAACCTGTTGAGCGAGAAAAAGAGTGGAACATTTGCATTGGTCTGGGACGTGAACAGGTCTATCTGGGGGGTCCCCCACCTGTCCACTAATTCTTGAAAAACCTCTAGGATCAAGCTTTATTCAGACTCCAGAACCCTCTTCCTGCTCAAAAAGTATGCCAGATAGTTTAGGCTGCCCTTTAGGTGTACTGCGGTCAGGGATGCCACATTCGTCTCTGCCCAGGACAGAGCCTGCAAGGACAAACTCAGGAGACCCCTGCTTCTCATACCGCCTTGCCTCGAGATATATGCCACCGCTGTGGCATTGTCCGAAAGTACTTGGACATGCTGACCATGAATTGTCTGCTGGAAGGCCCACAGGCCCAAACAAATGGCCCTTAGCTCCCTCCAATTGGAGGATTTCCTGGAATCCTCACTTGACAGGATCCCCGGGCCAACTGACCCTCGAGTTGGGCGCCCCACCCCCAGGAGCTTGCATCTGTTGCCAGGATTTTGGTTGTGGGGAAGGTCCACAACAGACCCCGGCTCAGATTTGAGTGAGTTCTCCACCACCACAACTTTCTCCTAACCGAAGCTGGGATTTCTATAGGGGTTCCCCGAAAGCCCAATTCTGTAAGATCCCCTGCTGGAGATCCCTTGTATGCAGGCGTGCCCACTGAACTGCTGGAATAGAGGCCGTGAGCAGTCCCAGAGTGGACATGGCTGCTCGAACGGTTACTGGAAGATTTGTCTGAATTGCTTTCACCGCCGCTTGTACCCTTTCCTGAACCCTAGAAACACTATGACCTGAGAGGTAACTAGGTTTGATTTGTTTAAAATCCAACCTAGCCCCTCTAAATGAGCCTGAGTAACCTCCAGTTCTCTGAGCAACTGATTCCTCGAACTTGCGAATAACAGGAGGTCATCCAAATATGGAATCACAGACACCCCTCTTAGTCTGAGAGGAGCCAACGCCTCCGCCACAACTTTCGTAAAGACCCTGGGGGAGGAGAAGAGGCCGAAAGGGAGAGCTCTGAACTGAAAATGCCTCACCCGCTCTCGGTTCTGATCGCCAGGCGCAAGTAGCGCTGTGACGATACCTTTATTGGGACGAGCAGGTAAGCATCCCTCAGATCTACAGAGGCTAGGAAGCACCCTGCTGGAAGAAGCTTTCTCACCGAATAGATGGAATCCATTCGGAATTTCTTGTAGTGAACCGAACGGTTTAAGACTTTTAGGTTCAGGATTAATCTGAACTTTCCCGGAGGCTTCCTGACCAAAAACACGTGGGAGTAAAACCCCACACCCTGCTCCAGCTGGGGTACAGGAATGATCACCCCCTGCTGGAGAAACTCTTGAATCAGAGACATCATCGCCGCGCTTTCTCCTGATCTCTGGGCAACTGAGTCTTGTAAAACCGAGATGAAGGTCTTTCTGAAAATTCCAGTGCATAGCCCTCCGAAATCACCCGGAGAACGTACGCAGTGGATGTTGTTACTCCCCACTGTGGTAGGAACGACTGAAGCCGCTCTCACACAGCCGGGAGACCGTCACTGGGGTTTAGTGGGCTGGCCGGGGGAACGAAACAACACCCCAGGCTTCCCTCGACCCCTCTGGGGCCACCAGGACTTACCCTGGTCTTTTTGCGCCTCTTTAGAGTTTTGGGACTGGAGAAAAGGACAAAAATTCCTTCTAGCTTGAGGGACTTTCTTCAAAAGAAAAGCCTTCTTCCTATCTGACGTCTTATCTAGAACTGCGTCCAGACCAGTACCGAACACCAGATCCCCCTGAAAAGGTAGGCCGCACCGCTCAACCTTCGAAGCTGCGTCCCCTGATCAGGTCTTAACCCATAAGGCCCTCCTGGCCGAATTGACCAAAGCCGAGGATCTGGCGGACATCCTCACTGATTCGGCCGAGGCATCGGCCATGTAACCCACCGCCTTCAGCAGAACCGGAAAAGAGTCCAAAAGTTTCCTACGGGAAGTCCTTGCCTCTACGTGACCCTTTAGCTGCTCCAGCCAGTGCTCTAGATTTCTAGCCACTACCGTGGATGCCATAGCGGGCTTGAGGTTAGCCAATGTGGAATCCCAAGCCTTCTTAAAAGCATCCGCTGTCTTGTCTAGTGGATCCTTCAGGGTACCCATGTCCTTAAAGGATAAATCAGTGTTACAAGACACCCTAGAAAAAGCCGCATTAAGTTTAGGCCTCTTATTCCAAACCTGGGCTTCATCGTCATCAAAAGGGAATCTCCTCTTAAGGGATCTAGAGAAGAAAAGGGCCCTCTCTGGGTCCTTCAATTCCCTCTTAACAGCATCCGACAGTACTTTATGCACCAGAAAGGTTCTACGCTTTACCTCATCAAAACCCTGGTATATTCTGTTGTGTAGTGACAGTTGGGCCTTATCCTCCCTAATATTAAGGGTAGAATGAATAGTCTTCAGGACGTCATCTACCTCCTCCAAAGACAGCTTATAGCGAGAGGAAGACACTTCCCTATCATCCTCTTCCTTTGCTTCTGAGCCTGAAACTAAGCCACTAGGTTCCTCCTCCTCCTCGGACTCACTAGCTGCCCTGTAAGCCAAAGCATGGGCACTGGTGGAAGCCCTAGCAGATGACCCTGGATACCGGCTGCTGGTCTAGATAGTTTTACGGAAAGACTGAAAGGTGTCCTTCAGTTCTTTGCCGAAGGAAGCGAGCATCTCCCTGGGCTGTTCGGAGGGAGCATTGGTAGATGCTTCTTTCCTAACCAAATCCGAGATGCAGGACTTGCACAGCGGCTTGGTCCATGACCCCTTAAGGGCAGTTTTGCAGGAAGCACACCGCTTTTTTGGAGGAGGTGCTGTGACGTTAAGCTTTTCTTTAGCTTTCTGAAAAACACAAGAGACAACAAGCAAAACTGTTCAACTTTTGAGCATCAGTTTCCAAATCACCAATTCACCAAACAGCCAGTGAGCAAAAACACCCAAAAGATCCCATCACCGCTGTACCAATAGACACAACACACTTCCAAAGAAGTAACCAGACCTTATGGCAGGCTCCCCTCCCATAAGGGGCAGAAGGAGGAACACAAACAAACACCCAGGCAGCTTTGAGAACCGCTGCCTCTCCTACCTGGACTGGGCTTGTGCAAGAGGCTCCTGCTCCTGCCACCTCTGCGGCGTCTTCTGGCTCCATAGTACCCCAGAATGTGGCAGGCGTCTGACCCTTTTTTTAATTTTCCGGTTATCCCCGTCGCTGCGAGGGCCGGAAATGCACCGCTGAGGCTGCCTCCCCCTTCTGCGCTCCAACGACCGGAACCGGAAGCCATTGCGCACTGCCGGAAGTCCCGCCCCTGCCAGATGTGACGTCACCCACCCTCCGGACCGGAGCACCGCATACCCGGAAGTCGGCACCTGACCGCCCCATCAGCCTGCAGCGCCCGGTCTAAGGGAACGGGACCTTCCGGCAGCCTTTACTCTCGCCGGGCCCGAGAAGAGGAAGGCTCCAAACACATCCCCACCCGTCAGGGGAGAGGTTAGGACTGCCTCCAGAGAAAACAGCCGAACGCAGGTATGCCAAACAGAACCATCTCCCCCTGGAGAGAAAGAGCAGCACACCCTAGGTTCCCCGCAGCGCTTCCACCCTGGCCGGAGGAAACACTACAACTGAGGCCATAGTGGAAGTGGGCAGAACTTAAAGAATCGACTGCAGTGTTTCCTGGGAAATGGGTGGAGCTGCGCTCTCTCCAAGTGCTGTCCTGAAAGACGAGGTGAGAAAGTATAGTCTCTTTCTCCTGGGTGAAAAAGACACCAGGCATCAACCAGCTGTGCAGTGTGGAGGGACACGCCAATTCGTTTGTGTGTGTCTCTCGAAGTCGAGAACGTACCCGAGGAGGTGTCTTTGATCGGGGTCAGGGGGATGTTCAAGTCTCCTCCTACTATCAGCTGGCCTTCACAGTATTGTAGAAGGTGTTCGAGGCGTCGTTTCAAGAACGCGTGCCTTGATGGGCGTTAGGAGCATAAAGGTTTGCAAGAGTGACCCTTACGTCTCTAACCTGTCCCCTCAGGAAGAGGTATCGTCCCTCCTTGTCATGGATGACATTCGTGAGCGACCACGGTACCCTGGCCGAGACCAGGATCGAAACCCCCCTAGACTAAGACTCCGTGTACATGGAGTGGTACACTGTGGGGTAGTACCTATTTTTAAGAATCGGAAGTGAATTTTCTCTAAAATTAGTTTTCTGAAGTAGGACGATGTCTGCCTTCATGCGCCGCATGTCATGAAGCAGCATCCTCCTTTTTTCTGGCGTGTTCAGCCCCTTCGCATTTAAGGAGACTATATTTAACACGTCCATGCTCTCGATACTTAGGAGTGGGAGGGGTACGTAAAAGAATACAAATAAAAAGGCAGTGCAAAATATAGAAAGCAGAGGGGGGAGGGGCGTTGGAGGGGGGGTGGAAAAAAGAAAAACAGTCAGGAGGCTAGCACTACAGTGTAGAGGGGTGGAAAAAAGAAAAACAGTCAGGAAACTAGCACTAGAGTGTGCTGCCCTAGGAGAGAAACTAAGGTAGCAAGAAAACTCTGCTATAACGCTCCCCAGAGAAACCCTGGGTATGTGTTGCCGGCACACAAAAACATGTGGGAGAGAGGAGTTCCGACCAAAGCGTCTTCCTGGTCATCTATCCAGATCCCTGAATAGTGGCGGCGGTCAATGTGGGCTAAAGGGAACGAACCACCTGTTTCTCGTCCGCCAGACCCCCTCCCCCATAAGGCAAAATCCACCCCATCAGCGCCACAACCCGCCACCCCCACCCTATCCGACATGTCCAATGTATCTTACTGCAGTGACCAGTCCCATCGTCCCCATTTGCTCCAAGTCTCCTTACGGTGGTGACCGGGAATCCAATTCCGCTCATATGGGCAACAACATGGTGTTGACGACAGGTGAGCTTGTTTGACCATCTCACCACCCATCTCCCGGGGAACAATAAGGTGTTACAGGTGAGGGGGCCATCACACAACAACAGGTGATCAGTGTCACAGGGTCAGAGGAGGGCCAGCCAAAGGAACCGCAGTATTTCTAGCAGCAGCGTCGGCAGCGGGTGGGCGGGGGAGGGGGGGAGGGGGCCCCCGAGCGATCTGACCGAACCGGGCATTGCCACAGCCCAGGTGCCGGTGTCAAATAAAGGGGAGGTGTTGTGAATCAGAGGGGCCAGTGAGCACAGTCAGGGGGCAAAAGGAATACCGCTACTCACGTGGCTCCCCTCCAGACGCTGACATATTCCTCCTCCGGCCTCTCTGGTGACGCGGCGGCGGGGGTCACCGGAGTGTCGCGACACCCGATCTGCCCGGCGGTCTCGGGAGTATCATCAGCCAGTCCTGGATTGGGAACAGCTCGGCCTCCAAGAAGCGAAACAGGGCTGGGAGGTGCACCAGTGTCCGCAGAGCAAATGCTGCAGTCTCCTTGAGGAAATTAACTGCCAGTGGGTGCCCCCAGCGGTAGGTGAAGCCTTTCTGTCTGGCCAGGTCAAGGATCGGTTTCAGCATGGCTCTTCATCGCAGGGTGGCCCCGGAGAGGTCCGGAAGAATCCTCACATGCGTTCTATTCAAAAAGAATAAAGGCAAAGCCCCCTAGTCGGACTTTAAAGGCACTGTGGTGTGTCAAATGTAGTTAGAGAAAACATAGTATTACAATATAATTTATTGAAGAAGTATCAGATAAAAGTTGATTACATGATCTATAACAAATACAAAAAATACAAAATAATGAAATATAGTTCAACATATATTGCTGTGTGATGTGATGCCCTGTGTGGTCCCGACGTTTCAGGGAGACATAGTCCCTTTCTTCAGGGGTATTCCAGGATTCACAGCTCTAAAAATGTATGGGAAATGATCAGGATAATCCTAATAATGTTGATGATGTTGTTATATAGATTAATACTGAAGTACTTACAGTGAACTGTATGGTACTTCAAGTCAGTAGATCATGTATTTAAAAGCATGGGTTTCCGGATGATCCGAGTCTGCTGGCCTGGCCACTGACGACAGAGCAGAATTGTGAGCAGGGTGTGTTGTTGCCAGATAAAAAAAATATAAAACACAATTTATTTCACATTTTATTATTATAACTATGTCCATAAATATTAACACACATCATTACAACTTTAGGCTCCAATGTCCTCTGATTCCAGCAGCATATTTATATCTGGCAACTTTTATCTGATACTTCTTCAATAAATTATATTGTAATACTATGTTTTCTCTAACTACATTTGACACACCACAGTGCCTTTAAAGTCCGACTAGGGGGCTTTGCCTTTATTCTTTTTGATTTCTCATTTGGATGTGGCACTTTAGAAAATCAACTCTGATAATCCTCTTCTTGACATGCGTTCTATTCAGTGACACGTCCCCATCCTCCCGGGCCCGTCGGACCACAGCCTCTTTTTGAAGGAAGCGGTGCAGCCTGCATAGGACATCTCTCGGTCCATCTGGATCCGCTGCTCTCGGTCACGCGACTCTGTGGACCCTGTCCAGTTCAACTTCTGCTTCTGGATCCTCCAGCACCGACCGGAAAAGCCCCTTCACTGCGTCCCCGAGGTTCCCCGCTGTGACATCCTCTGGGATTCCTCGGAGCCGCAGGTTATTCCTGCAGCTCCAGTCCTCAATGTCCTCTAGGTGGAGCTGTAGTGCGATGTCGGTCTCTCGGTGCTGGTCCCAGGAGTGCTCCAGTGCCGTCACCTGGCCCTCCAGTGTGGATATTGATGCCTCCCCAGACGATACTCTGTCCGTTAGCATGGACACCTCCCCCCTCACCTCTTGGAGATTTCTCTGGTGAGCTTCCTCCAAACGGAGGATTAATGCCTCGATGTCCATCCTTGTGGGGAGGGCCTGTAGGAGCGCCCGTATGTCTTGGTCTATCGTAGCGGGTTTTGGTAGCTGGGGTGCCGCCATCTCGTCCATCTGCAAGTACCGTCACTGGTCCTGGGGAGAGTCGGGCATAGTGGAGGGTCTTGGTGGAAGAAGAGCAGGCCTCTCCAGATGCAGCCTTCTGTGTGGTGCCTCGTGGCGCTACTACAATAGCGCCTGGGGAGATTCCCTGTAGTTGGCGAAAATATTGCTGGATTTCTCCCGCAGTCCTCCCTGTGGGGGTGCCTTCTGTTGCTGCTCTTGTTCTGCGTTTTCCGGCTGCTTTCATGCTGGTTTTGTAGTAAATCTGCCGGGTTATAGGGGCCAAGACGGGGAGCTCTGAAAACAAGCAGCTCTACTCAGCCATGTCCAGGCCACGCCCCCCAGGACCGGCGCTTCTGCTGCTTCTGCAGACCCCTCTATTTTTAGAGTATCTCGCACTGCCGTAATCAGGTCAATTACCAGAGCCCTATCGCATCCTGACCTGGCTCTGGAGTCATCCTCACTGTTTGGGCTATCTTGGTCCGTGTAACGGTATGGCCCGTGGGACCCAGAGGCTCTTGAAGGATGCGGGATACTCCTGTTTCAGCTTCACCAATGACTGTCTAGGGTCATCCTATGTCTATGTTTTTCCTTTATTATAACAAATCTTATTTTACAATCAAAATAATAAAGAAACAATAACAGAGACAAACAAAAACAGAACATACAATTTCTCCATGTAAAATCCTTTTAACATATAGCACTCGTTCCCCTTACCCCTTGGATTGATCTGGGTCTATATTCCTGTTTTACCCTTTTCATTTTTTTTTAAAAGGGGCTTAATACCCTATATTTTTTTCCCCCTCAGGAAAAAGCACAAGAAAGTAGGGCGGGGGAAACCGAAAAAAAAGGATTTTTAATAAACAGCTTACCTGTAAAATCCTTTTCTTGAAGTACATCACGGGACACAGAGCGCATAGCCATTACACTTGGGTTATATGGGTACCTTCAGGTGTGGACACTGGTGTAATCAATTTCACAGGAAGTTTCCTCCCTATATAACCCCCTCCCACTGGGAGTGCTTCAGTTTTGTAGCAAGCAATTCTATCGAGGTTACACAATGTTCCCCAAAAGAGGGGTGGGAGCTCTGTGTCCCGTGATGTACTTCAAGAAAAGGATTTTACAGGTAAGCTGTTTATTAAAAATCCTTTTTTCTTTATCGTACATCACGGGACACAGAGCGCATAGCCATTACACTTGGGATGTCCTAAAGCAATGCTCCATGAGGGGAGGGAGACCGTAAGGCCAAGAATAGCCAAATAAAACATTGTCAGGAGAAAACATGGCTCCATCAACAGAAACACAAGGGGGCGTGAACCGGGCCAGAGGATTCTATACTGCTGCCCGTAGGACCGCCTGCCCAAAAGCTGCGTCCGTACCCTATTGCAACGTCCAACTTATAAAATTTAGTAAACGTATGTACGGAAGACCAGGTTGCCGCCTTGCAAACCTGTGCCATAGAGATCTGATGGTGTGCCGCCCAGGAGGCACTCATGGCCCTCGTAGAATGGGCTTTAACTGATAAGGGAGGTGGAACGCGCTTCAGACCATAGGCCTGAAAAATCAGCTGCTTAATCCACCTAGCCAAGGAAGACTTGGCAGCCGGCTGACCCTTCTTGGGGCCATCTGGAAGAACAAAAAGCACATCTGTTTTCCGAATCTTCTCTGTAGCCTTGAGATAGACCCTCATGGCTCGAACCACGTCCAAAGTATGAAGCCGTCTTTCCTCTCTGGACTGGGGAGTAGGAAAGAAGGAAGGTAGGACTAGGTCCTGATTCAAGTGAAAACTGGATATGACCTTAGGAAGGAAAGAAGGTTGAGGCCGTAGAACAACTCTGTCCTTATGCAGAATAAGGTATGGCTCCCTGCATGATAAGGCTGCCAGCTCGGAAACCCTTCTGGCTGAAGCCATAGCCACCAAGAAAACCAACTTTCGGGTTAGTAGCACAAGAGGGATTTCTGTCAGAGGTTCAAACGGCTGCCTTTGTAAAGCTGACAAGACCAGATTTAAATTCCAGGGGCAGAGGGGAGCTCTAATAGGGGGATTCACATGCAAGACCCCCTGCAAGAAGGTTTTCATAAGCGAATGGGTGGCCAAGGGTCTTTGAAACCATATTGATAAAGCCGACACCTGCCCCTTTAGAGTACTAAGAGCCAACCCTTTGTCAACGCCAACCTGGAGGAATCGCAAGATCCTGTCAATAAAAAACTTTCGAGGATGCCATTTTTGAGACTCGCACCACTCCACATAGGTTCTCCAGACTCTGTAATAAATATTTCTGGAGACCGGTTTCCTAGCCTGAATCAACGTAGCTATGACCTGATCTGAGAGGCCTCTGCCCTTAAGGATTAGGGATTCAGCCGCCAAGCCGTCAAATTTAGCTGCTGTGAAGCAGGATGGCAGATTGGGCCTTGAGACAGTAGATCTGGGCGCAGGGGGAGCGGCCACGGCGCCCCGACTGACATCTTCACGATGAGTGCGTACCAAGCCCTCCTGGGCCAGGCTGGGGCCACCAGGATCACAGGCCTGCGCTCCACCCGGATTCTCCGTAGAAGGCGGGGAATCATCTGCAGTGGAGGGAACGCATACAGAAGAGAAAACTGGTGCCAAGGGCAAACCAAGGCATCGGTCCCGTAGGCCGAGGGATCCCTGGCTCGGGATATGAATTTGTCCAACTTTTTGTTGGATCTCGTTGCCATAATGTCCACGTCTGGGACTCAATCTTTGGCAAATCTCTTGGAATACCTGGGGGTAAAGCAACCATTCCCCCGGGAGCAACTGTTGACGACTCAAAAAATCTGCTTGAGAATTGTCTATCCCTGGGATGAACACCACCGAGATGCAGGGTACATGGGCTTTGGCCCATGAGAAAATCAGGTTTACTTCTCTTTGGGCTGCTGGGCTCTTCGTGCCCCCCTGGTGGTTTATGTATGCCACCGCAGTGGCGTTGTCGGACTGTACCCTTACTGGCAGACCCTGAAGGGGGAGAGTCCAGGCGATCAGGGCCAGTCGAGCAGCTCTGATCTCCAAGATATTGATGGGAAGCAGTTTCTCTGCCCCCGACCACAGCCCTTGCTGGGTCTGCTCTTCTAGAACTGCCCCCCAACCTAACAGGCTGGCATCCGTGGATACTATCTTCCACGAGATGGGGCAAAAGGATTTCCCTTTTGACAAATTTTGAGAGACCAGCCACCAAGACAGGCTGCGCCGGACCTTCGGGGAGAGCACTAACGGACGATCTAACGCCTGAATGGACTTGTTCCAAGCAGAGAGAATGGCTGCCTGAAGATATCTGGTATGGATCTGGGCGTAGGGCACAGCCTCGAAGGCGGCCACCATCTTCCCCAGCAGTCGCATACATAGGCGAATAGTCGGCCTCTTCTTGCCTAAGATCATTTGAACTGCTTGGGCTATTGATCTGATCTTTGCTTGAGGTAAAATTATCCTCTGGCAGTCTGTATCTAGCCGAAGGCCTAGATATTCCAACTGCCTTGTGGGTTTCAATACCGATTTTTTCTAGATTTACAATCCATCCGAATTCCTCTAGATGCTGAACTGTGCGACCTACTGCCTGATTGAGGTTGGAGGCTGAGCTGTCTATAACCAGAAGATCGTCCAAGTATGCCAAGACTAAAATGCCTTCTGTCCTTAGGACGGCTAGCACCGGGGCTAACACCTTTGTGAATACCCGCGGAGCTGTTGCCAACCCGAAAGGGAGGGCTACGAACTGGTAATGGCGGTGATGTATCATAAACCGAAGAAACCTGTGATGTGCCGGGTAGATCGGCACGTGCAGATACGCATCTTTTATGTCTATAGATGCTAGAAAGTCGTCTTGATGTAGGCTGGCTGCCACCGAACGTATGGACTCCATACGAAAGGTCTGAATGTTTAGAAAGCGATTTAGGCGTTTGAGGTCCAAGATAGGCCTGACGTCGCCATTGGGCTTTGGTATTATGAAAAGGTTGGAGTAGAATCCCAGACCCCATTCCTGGGTTGGTACTTCTACGATTACTCCTTGGAGTAAGAGACGATCCAATGCTTTTGCAAGAGAGGCCCTCTTTAATGGGTCGCTTGGAAGACTTGACCCCTGAAAATGAGGAGGGGGGACCTCCCGAAACTCTAGCTTGTAGCCCGTGGTTACCACGGATCTTACCCAAGAGTCGGGAATTCTGGCCTTCCACACTTCGGAGAAGAACCGAAGCCTTCCCCCCACCCAAGAGAGTGGGGGCGCCCCTTCATGAATCTGACTTAAGGACTGGTTTAACCGGCTTGCGAGACCATGGCCTCTTGCCTGTCGTGGGTTGTCCTTGTGGGCGGCTATTAAATGCCGAACGCCCGGGAGGCCGTCGATACTGACGGGAAGTTGAAGGGGCCGAGCCTGTGAAGGCCTGTCGCTTAAATGCGGGCCCACGTGATCTTTTCTTGATGGGCAAGAAAGAACTTTTACCACCTGATATGGTCTGGATATATTTATCTAGGTCTTCACCGAATAGTCTCCCACCATGAAAGGGAAATCCTGCTAAAAGCTTTTTGCAGGGTGCCTCTGCTGACCAGTTTTTTAGCCACAAAAGGCGACGCATATGAACCAACAGCAGAGATAAACGGGACGCCTGTTGAACGGAGTCCTTAATAGCATCTACTGCAAAGCAGAGAGCTCTTGGGAGGTCAGCCAATTCACGAGCTTGCTGAGCCGGTATGTCCTTTAATATCTGTTTAGTCTGATCCTTTAAAGCCTGACAAACGCCAATGGCTGCCACTGCTGGCTGAACCACGGCACCTACTGTGGTAAAAGAAGCCTTCAGTAGGGTCTCCAATTTTTTGTCGACTGGATCTTTAAACACCTGGACATTTTCCACCGGACAGGTCAGGGATTTATTTACGCAGGAAATGGCTGCGTCCACGGTAGGGAGTGCCCATTTCCTTGCAAATTCTTCTTCCATAGGATAGAGAATGGTAAACCTTTTAGGAGGGATAAAAATCCTATCAGGTCGAGCCCAAACCTGAAAAATCACGCTCTCCAGAAGGGGGTGAACCGGGAAAGATGCACCACTCAATGGTGCCTTCAAGGAACCTAAAGAGGATACCGCGGGGGCTAATTGTTCTGACACTGGAAGTTTAAAAGCAGTGCGAACCATATCCGTCAGAGACTGGATCCACAGACTCTCTGCTTGAGAAGCCGAAAAAATTTCATCTATAGTGGAATCTTCAATGTCTGACCCGTCAGGACTCAGGTCCGCTTGATCCCCCTGTGGGTCCAATTCCTCCGAAGAGAGGACCTCTGCATCTGAACACACCGTTTTAGGTGACGGGGATCTAGCCTGTTTGCCACCCGGCAAAGAGCGGGCAATTAAAGCAGTTAACCTTTTCTCTAGCCCACCCAGGGTGGATTCTAGCATTTCTTCCGTAACATAAACGGGAATGGGTTGATTGGGGGCCGCCTCTGCCCCTAGCACCCTCAATGGCTCCTGCACGATGCTGTTCGGTGGTCTATCTGGTGAGGGTGGGACCACTGGAACCTGGCCCAAATCCTCTGACCCCGTTGGAGACCCCTTTACTTTTTTGGCACCTTTTGCAGCCTTAGCTGGTCCTGATCCCTTGGGAGCCATTTCACAACCTTGAGACACCCCTACAGCCAACACCCAACTGTTGTAGCTAGAAGTGAAACATTAATAAGGACAGGCTATGGTAAAATCTTTTGAAATTTTCATACGCCTGAGAAGGCGGCAATACAGAGGAAAGTCCTGTGAGTATTGCCACACCAATGCCCGTTAGCTGGAGTCCAAGGTTGCCCGACTCAGATACTGCCAGATCTAAGGCTGAGTCCCTTTAAGCAAAAAAATATATATATATATTTTTTTTTTTTTCTGGTCAGTGTGGACTTTTAAGTCCAGACCTGAAGATCCAAAAACCACCACTGGGTGTCACTGTTAGCCAGAACTGGCTCAGCTGCGCGCTCTACGTCCTCACTCTCCACTGCTCTCAGGAGGGAATGACCAGCCAGGAAATGCTTTTTTGCTTTATCTGAGACTGACGCTGCTGGCTCGCCCCCCCCCCCCCACGCCACTGACGCTGTAAAAGGCGGCGAGCACGCGCGCGCACGCGCGCCCCCGCCCCCCCCCCCCCCCACGCTGAAACCAACATGGAGGAAGCAGAGAGCAGAGGAGAAGCCTGGACCAGCGCTAAAAACACAGACACCTGGTAAGCCACTAATCTTTGTAGTGCACACATAGAGGAAGCTGTCTCCCTAGGCTTCCTAGGAACAGGAGTTTTGTCAGCACTTCCTCTCTATACACGTGGGGCTGCAGTATCATGCTAACAGGCAAATCTGGGGGGAGTAGCAAAATACATATCTTTTAAAAGCATATATATATCTACATGTTATCTGGGTAAACATTAGTACATCCCATCCTGCCTCAACAGACATAGTGGAGATAGTGGCTGATGCACAAGCATACCATTAGCCAACCCAGAACCCCCAGGGGGATACCTACTGTCGAACCAAGTCCCGCAGGTTCCCTCTTACCTGCTCCACGCCGCAGGGTATTGCAAAATGCAAGAGGCCCAGCCTTCCCCCATCTCCGTGGGTATTGTCTTGGACCTTCAGGGACCGGGGTCCTGTGTTAAGGAACCCACACCCCTGGACCTATATAGCATCCTGGCATCAGTAGCGTTTAGTTCTTGGAAGAGACTAAGGCACTGGAGCCCAGAATCCAGCCCTCCAAGGAGAGGCATTATAGGCAAAACCCCACTCCAGCAGGGCCCGGGTACCGTACACCTTGGCTTTGAAGCACTTCGGACGGATCCGGCTAGCTATCCTGGGTCCCGAGACCTCCGAGGGACAGCTAGACGTGACCAACACCTAAGACACTGGCAAAAAAACTGAAGCACTCCCAGTGGGAGGGGGTTATATAGGGAGGAAACTTCCTGTGAAATTGATAACACCAGTGTCCACACCTGAAGGTACCCATATAACCCAAGTGTAATGGCTATGCGCTCTGTGTCCCGTGATGTACGATAAAGAAAGTTCAATTTTGATCTAATAAAATTCTCTTAAACCTCTCCCCCTCCCCCCAATCCTTTCGTTACTTGAAATGTTCCTCTTCATTCTAATTTTGCTCTCGTCCTGAACACATATAAACCTACTCCGCACCTATCCTGCGCAGATCCCCCTAAAAGAGAAAGGAGGCTGCATTTAGCAAGTGTGGAGTGACACTTCTTTTATAAAATTTAATAGATGATGGCATCCCATGAAAAAGAAAATGTAGTGGGGAGGGTTCTATAGCTCTGAGTGTTAACTTTTGTATCCAGGGTGTTATCTCGTCCCAAAATGTCTTTATCTTGGGACAGTGCCACCATACCTGTAAAATGACTCCTTCAGGTTGCATCCCCTCCACCAGTTAATATCACCAGATGGGTCGGAGTCCGGTACCATCTAGTGAGAAATTTATAGGACATCTCTTGTATATAGGAACTAATTGAGGAATGGTGGTCTCCATCAATCTATCCACTTGTTCTGTCGTAAAATTATGGCCCAGTTCCTTTTCCCACTCACAAATGTAGTAGGGAGTTGTATGACCATGAGCACTCAACACCAATTTATACATTCAAAATATCATATGGCCAGGTTCTGATAAATTAACACACCACTCCTCAAAAGTATTCAATGGATTTGCGGGTCTCATCTGATGTTTCCATTTATTGAACCAGTCCCTCAACTGACCGTATTTCCGTTCCGCCATTACTACTTCCCCCATATTCTTTACTAAATCCCCCAATGGAAGAAGTTTCCCTTGTGGTGCCACTCCTGCACAGTTCCCTTTTCCCCTCTCTACCCCAGCACCCTAAACTACCTCTTTCCTCCCCTGGAGGAAACCAAGGAAAACCTTCCAGGGGTGTCAAGGGTGATATCGGGGGAGTGAATCTTCCTGTCTTATTCATTCTGTCCCATATTGTAAGTGTTGCTTTGGTCAGGGGTGATACATATTCCGACAATTCCCTATGAACGGCCGGTATCCATGGTGCCCCTGCCGAATTCCTTCCTGCCAACATTCTCTCCAAAGGTACCCATCCTTTACTATCTGTATCATGGCACCAGTTCATAATACGAACCAGGGCAATGGCTCTGTAGTAGATCCCTACAGGGAGTGCAGAATTATTAGGCAAGTTGTATTTTTGAGGATTAATTTTATTATTGAACAACAACCATGTTCTCAATGAACCCAAAAAACTCATTAATTTTAAAGCTGAATACTTTTGGAAGTAGTTTTTAGTTTGTTTTTAGTTTTAGCTATTTTAGGGCGATATCTGTGTGTGCAGGTGACTATTACTGTGCATAATTATTAGGCAACTTAACAAAAAACAAAAATATACCCATTTCAATTATTTATTTTTTACCAGTGAAACCAATATAACATCTCAACATTCACAAATATACATTTCTGACATTCAAAAACAAAACAAAAACAAATCAGTGACCAATATAGCCACCTTTCTTTGCAAGGACACTCATGCAGCCTGCCATCCATGGATTCTGTCAGTGTTTTGATCTGTTCACCATCAACATTGCGTGCAGCAGCAACCACAGCCTCCCAGACACTGTTCAGAGAGGTGTACTCTTTTCCCTCCTTGTAAATCTCACATTTGATGATGGACCACAGGTTCTCAATGGGGTTCAGATCAGGTGAACAAGGAGGCCATGTCATTAGTTTTTCTTCTTTTATACCCTTTCTTGCCAGCCACGCTGTGGAGTACTTGGACGCGTGTGATGGAGCATTGTCCTGCATGAAAATCATGTTTTTCTTGAAGGATGCAGACTTCTTCCTGTACCACTGCTTGAAGAAGGTGTCTTCCAGAAACTGGCAGTAGGACTGGGAGTTGAGCTTGACTCCTTCCTCAACCCAAAAAGACCCCACAAGCTCATCTTTGATGATACCAGCCCAAACCAGTACTCCACCTCCACCTTGCTGGCGTCTGAGTCGGACTGGAGCTCTCTGCCCTTTACCAATCCAGCCACGGGCCCATCAAGACTCACTCTCATTTCATCAGTCCATAAAACCTTAGAAAAATCAGTCTTGAGATATTTCTTGGCCCAGTCTTGACGTTTCAGCTTGTGTGTCTTGTTCAGTGGTCGTCGTCTTTCAGCCTTTCTTACCTTGGCCATGTCTCTGAGTATTGCACACCTTGTGCTTTTGGGCACTCCAGTGATGTTGCAGCTCTGAAATATGGCCAAACTGGTGGCAAGTGGCATCTTGGCAGCTGCACGCTTGACTTTTCTCAGTTCATGGGCAGTTATTTTGCGCCTTGGATTTTTCACACGCTTCTTGCGACCCTGTTGACTATTTTGAATGAAATGCTTGATTGTTCGATGATCACGCTTCAGAAGCTTTGCAATTTTAAGAGTGCTGCATCCCTCTGCAAGATATCTCACTATTTTTGACTTTTCTGAGCCTGTCAAGTCCTTCTTTTGACCCATTTTGCCAAAGGAAAGGAAGTTGCCTAATAATTATGCACACCTGATATAGGGTGTTGATGTCATTAGACCACACCCCTTCTCATTACAGAGATGCACATCACCTAATATGCTTAATTGGTAGTAGGCTTTCGAGCCTATACAGCTTGGAGTAAGACAACATGCATAAAGAGGATGATGTGATCAAAATACTCATTTGTCTAATAATTCTGCACTCCCTGTATATCCAGGAGGCCTCCCCCTTTGGTCTCCTCAGCATCTCATATGCCAGTCTGGGGTTTTTATCTCCCCATACAAAAGTTGTAAGGGCACTCCTTATTTGCTTGAAAAAATTCTGTGGCAGAGTTATCGGAATGGCATGCAAAACATAGATAAGCCTAGGGATTATATTCATCTTAAGCGCATTTACCCTCCCAAACCAAGTCAAAGTGTGGCCTCTCCATTTCTTCAAGTCTTGTATTATCGAAGCAACCAATGGACCATAATTTAGATCGTATAACAGTTTTATATCTGTTATATCTGAGTTATATGGGTCCCTAGATACGATAGAGCGTCTGTACGCCATTCAAAGGGGAAAGCTCTCTGTAACTGTTTTCTCATCCTCAGGGATACATGGATTGGCATAACTACCAACTTTTCGATATTTATTTTTAAATTTGATAACCCTGATCATGAACCCTGTTTGATCCAAATGGATCAATTTAACTATATATTCCTGTAACCTCAAGGCCAATATTTTGGACAGGAGCTAACGTCGGAGTTCAAAAGGGAGATTGGCCTGTAGCTAGAACAACTCTGGGGGTCCTTCCCCTCTTTTGGGAGAACTGTGACATAAGCCAGCAGAGCCTCTGCCGGCAAAGGTTTAGAATTTGAGACCTCATTGAAATATCTACCCAACGGGGCCAGAAGGATTGGGGCAAACTTCCTATAATATATGTTTGTGAGGCCGTCCGGTCCCAGACTTTTGCCCAAGCTTGAGGCTAAAATCACTTCCTCCAGCTCTTCGTTGGAGATTTCTTTTTCCAGCTCCTCCAGGGCTTCTGACGGTATCTCCTGTAGTTCTTTTTTTTTTTTTTTTCCACATCAGTCAAGACCCAAGGTACCGCCCGTATGACCAGCTCACGGATCTTTCCGCCCTTCGCTTATCATTGTAGTCATTGCATCATTTGTGGTTCTCTTTATCTTCATTCTATTTCAATTACTTTTTTTTTTTCCTTCCATACCGGTTTTGATTTTACAAGTGGATTTTCTCCCCCCGTTCCCCCCCTCTTCTCCCGCCCTCCATCTCGTGATTCCACTATCTCTCCCACCCAAGTGTATCCCCTATGTTTAAATCAATTTCCTTCTCGATATTCAAGGTACTCTAAGATTTTCTGCATAACTCCAGGTTTTTTTAAATTCTCTCCATGGTCCCCACTTCTTGCGTGTATCCTCGCTGTCTTCCACCCCTCCAGGTTTCAGCTCCTCCCTCCTATAGGTTTCCTCCACTGAGTCAATCCACTCCCATATTTGTGGGCTGTTCTTATCCCTCCATTTTTTCGGAATTAACTGTTTTGCTGCATTGAGGAGGTGGGGTACCAAAGACTTTTTATAATCTTTTAAGGGCACCACTCATCCATGGAAAAGGACTTCAAGTTCCCTTTCCCATTTCAGGATATACCTAGGCGTCCCTAGCTCTTCCGCCCTCATCAGGATTTTATATAATTTTGAAATATTTCCTTTTGAGCTTTTCACCTGGCTTAGTTGTTCCAAGGGTGTATAGTCCTTCTGTTCCCGGATGGGGCCTGGTAGGCTCCTGATGAAGGAGGATAGCTGTCTATATCGCCAATCATTCCACCCTGTGCAATTACTCTTAGCTTTAATTTCGTGAAGTGTCATTATTTTACCTTGCTGTATTATATCTTTTACCTGAATCCGATTATTAATCCAGTTCCCACCCTCCCCTTTTAACCCTGGTGAAAAAAAATACATTGTCTTTTAAGTCAATGAGTGGTGAGTTATAAACTGACCCTAACTGTTTATGTGTTCTATCCCAGATCCTTAATGCTGTCCGTGTCATTTCATGAGTGGTTGTGTGTAACTTTCTATACTGTGGCGGATTCCAAATAATTCTACCTAATTGTGTATTTGCAAGTGCACACTCAATCTGAACCCATCTTTTATCGTGCTTTTCTTTGGCCCACTCTATTATACGGGATATTATTGAAGCGGTGCAGTATTTTCTAATGTCCGGCACTCCTAAAACCCCCAGTTTTTTTCCCTGTTTTAAGACCTGGAAAGATATCCTGTGTTTTTTTTTATTCCATATGAAATTCAATAGGAGGGAATTGAGTATTCTAAAATAACCTTGGGGAACGTAAATTGGGACCATCTGGAACCTATACAGGATTTTCGGGATTAATATATTTTTTACTAAATTTACCCTACCAAACCAGGAGATCGGTCGATTCTTTATTTTTCTGATTTCGCCATTTATTTCCTCTAGTAAGGGGATATGGTTTGATCTATATATGTTTTTTAAGGATTTTGCTAGCTTTATTCCCAGGTATTTGATCTCTTTCTGCCAGGTAAAGTTGTATTCCTTTTTAAGAAATCCCACTTCGTCTTTATTAATGTTTATATTCAAAATTTCTGTCTTGGCCATATTCATCTTGAAATTAGAAATTTCTCCGTATTGTTTAATTTTCGCTATTAAATGGGGGAGCGTGAATCTAGGATTTCTCACGAAGAATAACACATCGTCGGCAAAGGCCGACAATATGTGTTCTTCATCTCCTGCTCTCACCCCTTTAATATTAGGGTCGTTACGTATCATGGCAAGAAGAGGCTCGAGCGATAGCACAAAGAGGAGGGGGGACAGAGGGCAACCCTGCCTGGTCCCATTTCCCATCTCAAAAGATGCCGATAGGGATCCATTGATCTTAACTCTTGCTCGTGGATGCCGGTATAATGTTTGAATTCTCTCTCTCATCCTTGGGCCTATCCCAGCATTTTCCAATGTTTGCATCATGAACCCCCAGTCTACCCTATCGAACGCTTTCTCAGCGTCTACTGAGAGGAGTAGACTGGGGGTTCGGTTTTCTTTAATTTGCTCTATGATTAGGAGGGCTCTGGTTCCATTGTCCTTGCCCTCCCTACCTGATATGAATCCCACCTGGTCGGGATGAATAAGGAACGTCATTGTCTCCTTCATAGGATCTGCCAAAATTTTAGCATATATCTTTATATCGACATTCAACAATGAGATTGGTCTAAACCCTGAGCATAACGTGTTGTCTTTCCCCTCTTTTTCTATAACTGTAATATTTGCCATGGCAGCCTCTCTACTCAGCTCATAGTCGCTCCCTAGTCCATTGTAATACTGGCAGAGTCGTGGTAGTAATATGGTTCCAAACTTTTGTATATATCTAGTCGTAAAGCCATCAGGGCCGGGGCTTTTCCCTTTGGTGGAATTTTTTAAGATTTTCCTTATTTCCTCCTCAGTTATGGGCTGGTCTAGATTTTCAGCTACCTCGTTATCTATTCTGGGGAGTTTACCTTTTCTTAATACCTCCTCCATATTAGCTTCTTTCTCACCCGGTTTCCAGTTTTTTTGTTTTACATTATATAGGCCCTCGTAATAGCTTCTAAACTCTTCTGCAATGTCACTGGTTTTATAAGCTAGGTCTCCATTCTTTTTTCTTATTTTTTCTATATAGTTCCTGCCTTTTTTTTTTTTTTAACCATTCTGGCCAGGGATTTACCAGGTTTGTCTCCCCAGATATATCTTTCTCTTTCGATATTTAGTTCTTTCTTAGTCTCTTGTTCTATGAGCGCTCTGTACTCGTCCCTTTTCAATTTTAACAAAGTGGGGAGTATTGCCTCAAGTATATTGAGTAAAATAAATAAAAATAGTACCTTTTCATCCCGGGTGTAGAATTCCTTATCCCTGCCTGCATTGTCCTGCCAAAATCAATAAGATGACAATATTCTAGGACACCACCATGAGCAGTCTAATTTGTGGGACTTACACCCCCACGCATTACCATTACAATCTCTTCATTATTATCATCATAAATAACTTTATCAATCCCCTTGTATTGAATCACCCCTTGAGTCTAATTGATACGGTCGCGGCTGCCTACATCTCCCACTCACGGCGGACTTGTGTCTCTCCTGGCTGGGGTTAAGCATTGCCCCGCCCCCTCTTGCTCTTTCTCGGCTCGGGGCTCCCCGCCGCTTGGCTGGAGTTGAGCGTACATGCATAGCTGCGCACACCATGCACTTGCGTTGTACGGAGAGACTGACCTGGTGACGTCATGGCGCTGCCGTCCAACGGCGTCCATGGCGTCTCCAAGTTGGGATGTGCTTATTTAATGGCCGACTGGCCCTTAGATAAGCAGCGTGTTTTTTCTACCTACGGTCCGACGGCAGGGCTTTTACAGTCCCTGGACATGGCTGTTAACACTATGGAGCTCCCCCTGGACGCAGCTCACGCTATTGTCCAGTTCATGCATTACCATGCAATTGTCACCCATTTGGATACCCTCCTTAATGACATTTCACTGGACATTCCACTCAAACCTGGGACCCTGGGATCGCCCCACTTTGCTGCCTTGTCCATGCCTCCGGCCCGATCTGTTGTGATACTATCAGGCCCCTTCTATTCCATTTGAACCGGCTGTACCTCCCACTAATCTTTCCCATGGTAAGCTTACTCTCTCCCCATCCCCTCTTACCCCACCACCTCACTATAATTTCCTTTTCCTTTTCCCCTCCTTCTTTCCATCCCAGTTCTCTCCCCCCCCTTCCCCCCCCCCCCCCCCTTCTCAGGCTTCTCTTTCCCCCCCTTTCCCCCCCCCCTATCTTATCCACATACCTTCCCTACCCCCACCCCACCTACTTCATGGTAATCAATATAAATTATTGATTGTTATACTGATATATATATTGTACAAACTTTTACAACGTTTATATTCAGATTTTTTCACGACCAACCATCCCCTTGTTCGCCGTGAAGGGAGTACCCTTTGGGCCGCCTGGCTTCCGCATATTTTCAGTTGATTCAATTGGTGAGCTTTTTTATCAATGTCTTTTTTATTTTTATTTATATACTGTATCGCTGGTATTTATTACATATTTGTATTGCATTACCCTGTAGATTGGCTGTCCTGACGAAGCGGCAAGCCCGCGAAACTAGTCGACGTTGACCAATCATGAATTGTACAATTGTTTGTTCTTTGCAATTTTTATACATTAATAAATTCTTTTTATATTAATTTCGTTTCTATGAATTCTCATCAGTACCGAGATAGTCCCTCCCAAACCATTGAATGGGCAGCCCTAGGTCTAACCTCAGCCACTAGTCCTTTGCCCCCATTCGCCCCCCTTTTCTACTATACCCGGGATGAAAAGGTACTATTTTTATTTATTTTACTCAATATACTTGAGGCAATACTCCCCACTTTGTTCATATCATTGGGTGGATAACACACCCGTTTCTCTCTTTCCCTGAGTGCCTCTAACTGGTAAATAGTCTACCTAATATTAATTATATTTTAGCCCGCCTGGTGATCCTTTTCTTGATATTGTCTTCATGATCGATTTGGTTACAGACATTCTCGGTATTGAATGATCAGACCTTATCGGTCCCATGTAATGTATTAATTTAATATATGCTTTGTGATTGACTAAACAATTGATACGTTATAATGCATGTTAACTATATGTACCCCATGAATGGTTTGAACTCCTTCTTTAGGGTGGTTATATCTAATCATCATTGACCTTTACCAAAGGTCTATGTACGATTGCGGAGGGGCTATCCCCCCACCGTAAAGGAATCAGTATGTGTGTTTACACCTCTGGCTCCAGTAACTTTAGATTTCTCCTCTATTCCCTATTGCTTTAGAAATTTCAACTTTATTGGGTTACACCTGCATTGATAACTTTGTCCATACACATATCATGTCCATTTCCAGCTATTTATTTAAATTATGTCATTCCTTTTCTTCCATTATATTGCAGGCAGCACTACTTTACATATAAACTCCCATATTTTCATCTTGGGTTCCACCAATGTCTTCATTTCATATTATTTCCTCCCTGTTTTGTTTTCTTTTCTTATTTATTCACCTTTTCTTATTCTTTGGCTACAATATACCGTAGCACCTTCATCATTATTTATTATTAAATATTCTCACGTCTTTTCATTTATTTTCCTCTTTGTCACCACCACTTATATGTGTCCTCTTATATGTTTAAACTCTCTACCCTACTGTGTAGAATTCCTTATCCCTGCCTGCATTGTCCTGCCAAAATCAATAAGATGACAATATTCTAGGACACCACCATGAGCAGTCTAATTTGTGGGACTTACACCCCCACGCATTACCATTACAATCTCTTCATTATTATCATCATAAATAACTTTATCAATCCCCTTGTATTGAATCACCCCTTGAGTCTAATTGATACGGTCGCGGCTGCCTACATCTCCCACTCACGGCGGACTTGTGTCTCTCCTGGCTGGGGTTAAGCATTGCCCCGCCCCCTCTTGCTCTTTCTCGGCTCGGGGCTCCCCGCCCCTTGGCTGGAGTTGAGCGTACACGCATAGCTGCGCACACCATGCACTTGCGTTGTACGGAGAGACTGACCTGGTGACGTCATGGCGCTGCCGTCCAACGGCGTCCATGGCGTCTCCAAGTTGGGATGTGCTTATTTAATGGCCGACTGGCCCTTAGATAAGCAGCGTGTTTTTTCTACCTACGGTCCGACGGCAGGGCTTTTACAGTCCCTGGACATGGCTGTTAACACTATGGAGCTCCCCCTGGACGCAGCTCACGCTATTGTCCAGTTCATGCATTACCATGCAATTGTCACCCATTTGGATACCCTCCTTAATGACATTTCACTGGACATTCCACTCAAACCTGGGACCCTGGGATCGCCCCACTTTGCTGCCTTGTCCATGCCTCCGGCCCGATCTGTTGTGATACTATCAGGCCCCTTCTATTCCATCTTGAACCGGCTGTACCTCCCACTAATCTTTCCCATGGTAAGCTTACTCTCTCCCCATCCCCTCTTACCCCACCACCTCACTATAATTTCCTTTTCCTTTTCCCCTCCTCCCCCCCCCCTCTTTCTTTCCATCCCAGTTCTCTCCCCCCCCCTTCCCCCCCTTTCCCCCCCCCTTCTCAGGCTTCTCTTTCCCCCCCCTTTCCCTCCCCCCCTATCTTATCCACATACCTTCCCTACCCCCACCCCACCTACTTCATGGTAATCAATATAAATTATTGATTGTTATACTGATATATATATTGTACAACTTTTACAACGTTTATATTCAGATTTTTTCACGACCAACCATCCCCTTGTTCGCCGTGAAGGGAGTACCCTTTGGGCCGCCTGGCTTCCGCATATTTTCAGTTGATTCAATTGGTGAGCTTTTTTATCAATGTCTTTTTTATTTTTATTTATATACTGTATCGCTGGTATTTATTACATATTTGTATTGCATTACCCTGTAGATTGGCTGTCCTGACGAAGCGGCAAGCCCGCGAAACTAGTCGACGTTGACCAATCATGAATTGTACAATTGTTTGTTCTTTGCAATTTTTATACATTAATAAATTCTTTTTTATATTAATTTCGTTTCTATGAATTCTCATCAGTACCGAGATAGTCCCTCCCAAACCATTGAATGGGCAGCCCTAGGTCTAACCTCAGCCACTAGTCCTTTGCCCCCATTCGCCCCCCTTTTCTACTATACCCGGGATGAAAAGGTACTATTTTTATTTATTTTACTCAATATACTTGAGGCAATACTCCCCACTTTGTTCATATCATTGGGTGGATAACACACCCGTTTCTCTCTTTCCCTGAGTGCCTCTAACTGGTAAATAGTCTACCTAATATTAATTATATTTTAGCCCGCCTGGTGATCCTTTTCTTGATATTGTCTTCATGATCGATTTGGTTACAGACATTCTCGGTATTGAATGATCAGACCTTATCGGTCCCATGTAATGTATTAATTTAATATATGCTTTGTGATTGACTAAACAATTGATACGTTATAATGCATGTTAACTATATGTACCCCATGAATGGTTTGAACTCCTTCTTTAGGGTGGTTATATCTAATCATCATTGACCTTTACCAAAGGTCTATGTACGATTGCGGAGGGGCTATCCCCCCACCGTAAAGGAATCAGTATGTGTGTTTACACCTCTGGCTCCAGTAACTTTAGATTTCTCCTCTATTCCCTATTGCTTTAGAAATTTCAACTTTATTGGGTTACACCTGCATTGATAACTTTGTCCATACACATATCATGTCCATTTCCAGCTATTTATTTAAATTATGTCATTCCTTTTCTTCCATTATATTGCAGGCAGCACTACTTTACATATAAACTCCCATATTTTCATCTTGGGTTCCACCAATGTCTTCATTTCATATTATTTCCTCCCTGTTTTGTTTTCTTTTCTTATTTATTCACCTTTTCTTATTCTTTGGCTACAATATACCGTAGCACCTTCATCATTATTTATTATTAAATATTCTCACGTCTTTTCATTTATTTTCCTCTTTGTCACCACCACTTATATGTGTCCTCTTATATGTTTAACTCTCTACCCTACTGTGTAGAATTCCTTATCCCTGCCTGCATTGTCCTGCCAAAATCAATAAGATGACAATATTCTAGGACACCACCATGAGCAGTCTAATTTGTGGGACTTACACCCCCACGCATTACCATTACAATCTCTTCATTATTATCATCATAAATAACTTTATCAATCCCCTTGTATTGAATCACCCCTTGAGTCTAATTGATACGGTCGCGGCTGCCTACATCTCCCACTCACGGCGGACTTGTGTCTCTCCTGGCTGGGGTTAAGCATTGCCCCGTCCTCCTGCTGCTTGCCCCGCCCCCTCTTGCTCTTTCTCGGCTCGGGGCTCCCCGCCCCTTGGCTGGAGTTGAGCGTACACACATAGCTGCGCACACCATGCACTTGCGTTGTACGGAGAGACTGACCTGGTGACGTCATGGCGCTGCCGTCCAACGGCGTCCATGGCGTCTCCAAGTTGGGATGTGCTTATTTAATGGCCGACTGGCCCTTAGATAAGCAGCGTGTTTTTTCTACCTACGGTCCGACGGCAGGGCTTTTACAGTCCCTGGACATGGCTGTTAACACTATGGAGCTCCCCCTGGACGCAGCTCACGCTATTGTCCAGTTCATGCATTACCATGCAATTGTCACCCATTTGGATACCCTCCTTAATGACATTTCACTGGACATTCCACTCAAACCTGGGACCCTGGGATCGCCCCACTTTGCTGCCTTGTCCATGCCTCCGGCCCGATCTGTTGTGATACTATCAGGCCCCTTCTATTCCATCTTGAACCGGCTGTACCTCCCACTAATCTTTCCCATGGTAAGCTTACTCTCTCCCCATCCCCTCTTACCCCACCACCTCACTATAATTTCCTTTTCCCCTCCTCCCCCCCCCCTCTTTCTTTCCATCCCAGTTCTCTCCCCCCCCCCTTCCCCCCCCTCCCCCCCCTTTCCCCCCCCCCCCCCCCCCCCTTCCCCCCCTCCCCCCCTTTCCCCCCCCCCCCCCCTTCTCAGGCTTCTCTTTCCCCCCCCTTTCCCCCCCCCCTATCTTATCCACATACCTTCCCTACCCCCACCCCACCTACTTCATGGTAATCAATATAAATTATTGATTGTTATACTGATATATATATTGTACAACTTTTACAACGTTTATATTCAGATTTTTTCACGACCAACCATCCCCTTGTTCGCTGTGAAGGGAGTACCCTTTGGGCCGCCTGGCTTCCGCATATTTTCAGTTGATTCAATTGGTGAGCTTTTTTATCAATGTCTTTTTTATTTATATACTGTATCGCTGGTATTTATTACATATTTGTATTGCATTACCCTGTAGATTGGCTGTCCTGACGAAGCGGCAAGCCCGCGAAACTAGTCGACGTTGACCAATCATGAATTGTACAATTGTTTGTTCTTTGCAATTTTTATACATTAATAAATTCTTTTTATATTAATTTCGTTTCTATGAATTCTCATCAGTACCGAGATAGTCCCTCCCAAACCATTGAATGGGCAGCCCTAGGTCTAACCTCAGCCACTAGTCCTTCGCCCCCATTCGCCCCCCTTTTCTCCTTTTCAATTTTACTTTGTGCCATGTTTCTATTTTTTTTCCTTTATTTTTATGTTCTTGTTCTAGTAGTGAGATTTCTTTCACTAATTCCTTTAACTCTTTTGTTTTTTCTTTCTTTTTCATGGCCCCCTCCAAATAAATGCAATTGTCACCCATTTGGATACCCTCCTTAATGACATTTCACTGGACATCCCACTCAAACCTGGGACCCTGGGATCGCCCCACTTTGCTGCCTTGTCCATGCCTCCGGCCCGATCTGTTGTGATACTATCAGGCCCCTTCTATTCCATCTTGAACCGGCTGTACCTCCCACTAATCTTTCCCATGGTAAGCTTACTCTCTCCCCATCCCCTCTTACCCCACCACCTCACTATAATTTCCTTTTCCCCTCCTTCCCCCCCCCCCCCTCTTTCTTTCCATCCCAGTTCTCTCCCCCCCCCTTCCCCCCTTCCCCCCCTTTCCCCCCCCCCTTCTCAGGCTTCTCTTTCCCCCCCCCCTATCTTATCCACATACCTTCCCTACCCCCACCCCACCTACTTCATGGTAATCAATATAAATTATTGATTGTTATACTGATATATATATTGTACAACTTTTACAACGTTTATATTCAGATTTTTTCACGACCAACCATCCCCTTGTTCGCCGTGAAGGGAGTACCCTTTGGGCCGCCTGGCTTCCGCATATTTTCAGTTGATTCAATTGGTGAGCTTTTTTATCAATGTCTTTTTTATTTATATACTGTATCGCTGGTATTTATTACATATTTGTATTGCATTACCCTGTAGATTGGCTGTCCTGACGAAGCGGCAAGCCCGCGAAACTAGTCGACGTTGACCAATCATGAATTGTACAATTGTTTGTTCTTTGCAATTTTTATACATTAATAAATTCTTTTTATATTAATTTTGTTTCTATGAATTCTCATCAGTACCGAGATAGTCCCTCCCAAACCATTGAATGGGCAGCCCTAGGTCTAACCTCAGCCACTAGTCCTTCGCCCCCATTCGCCCCCCTTTTCTCCTTTTCAATTTTACTTTGTGCCATGTTTCTATTTTTTTTTCCTTTATTTTTATGTTCTTGTTCTAGTAGTGAGATTTCTTTCACTAATTCCTTTAACTCTTTTGTTTTTTCTTTCTTTTTCCTGGCCCCCTCCATAATAAATATTCCTCTTATATAGGCCTTGTGGGCTTCCCACAGTGAAGCCCTAGAAATTCCCTCCGTGTCGTTTTCTTGGAAGTATCTTTCTAGTTCTCCCTGCACTCTTTTTACTATTTCTTCATCTCCCAGTAGGCTCTCATCTAATCTCCACTCTGGGGGGTTCGTTTTCTGGTCTGATACAATGAGCTTCATAGTTATAGGTGTATGGTCTGAGATTGTCATAACTTCAATACCGGTCTCAACTACCCTTTCCAGGAGTCTATGATCTACGAGGGCATAATCAATCCTAGAGTATGTTCCGTGCACATGGGAATAAAATGTATAGTCTAATTTTTTGGGATGTTGCAGACGCCATATGTCTACCAACTGGGCCTGATGTAACCTTTGTTTTACTAATTTCAACTGATCATTTCTCATCCCCTGTGCACGGGACGTACTATCCATTGCAGGGTCCATGCTGAAGTTAAGATATCCCATTATTATCAGATGCCCAGTCTTAAATTGTTCAAGTTTTATCAAGGCTTTAGTCACATAGTTTGCAGAATTATCGTTAGGCGCATATATATTTGCTAGCGTGTATTCCTCCCCTCTTAGTTTTCCTTTTAAAAAAAGGAATCTACCTTCGGGGTCCGTTAATCTATCTCCCAGCTCAAAGCGTATAGAGTCTCGAATGCCGATTGCGACTCCTCTGGCTCGTTTTGTAATTGTATCCCCGTAGTACCATATAGGGTGACAGCGAGAAGACAGTCTTATATTAGATTCCAACGTTAAGTGTGTCTCCTGCAAAAAGACTATGCCTGCTTTATAAAGTTGTAGTTCCTTAAGAATTTTATGTCTCTTTGCAGGAGAATTTAACCCCTTAACGTTGTATGATAGTAATTTAATTTCTGTCATCTGTACTTATTACATTTTTGCTTACTTGTCTATGCCCATCCTCCTTTTCTTGGGGACTTGCTTGGGTGTAGAAAATGGATCGATGTGGAATCAACGAGATGTCCCCCCCCTCCCCAGCTTCCCCTTCCCCCCCTCCCCTCCCTTCCCCATCCCCTCCTCCCTCATTGGCCTATTAGAGGCCTGGAAGCCGTTCTTGGTCTCCTCCTCTCCCTTACCCTCGGCTCCCCTCCCTGAGGTTGAGCCTAGGGAGTGCTCCGTGGCTGTCTAGTCTCCCTTCTTTCATAGTCTTCCCCTCCCCCATCCCACCCCCCAGTCCTGTTCTTCCTTTAAACCAGATAAGGCAGGCCGGGAATCCCCATTGGTACTTGATGTTCTCTGTACGCAACCGGTCTAAAAGGGGTCTCAGATGTCTTCTCCTTTCTAGGGTTTCTCTTGATAAGTCCGAGAAGATTTGAATCTCCTTTTCTTTATATTTGATGGGGGGCAACCCCCTCAAGCTTCCCCAGATTGCAGCCTTGTCCTTGTAGTTCCAGAAGCGTACTATAATGTCTCTGGGTCCCCTTTTCTCTGCCTGTTTGGGGTTCCCTATCCGGTGGACCCTCTCAATTTTAATGTGCTTATCTTCTGGTGATTTTCCCAACAGGGGTTTAAAGAGCGTGTTTATGATCTCTCTTAAGTCCTCCCCCTGCACTTCCTCTATTGCACGTAATCTAAGGTTCTGTCGCCTGTTGCGATTTTCCTGGTCTTCCAGTCTGTATGCCAGGGTTTTTTGACTCTCTGTCATCGCTTGTACTTGTGATTTTAATTTAACCAGTTCTTGGTCTTGTTCTACTATTCTTTTTTTCTGCCCCCTCCACTCTTTCAAATAGACCCCCCAATTCTGTTCTTAAACTGTTGATTTCTGTTTTTATTAAATTTTCCATCCTCAAGAGCATCACGTTCATCTCTGCTTTTGATGGTGGTTGTGCATCTTGGCCCCCGGTCTTCCAGCCTACTATGCTCGAGTTCCCCTTCAAGGGTCGTCTCGCCTTTAGACCGATTCGCCATGGCTTCTCCTGTTCTTTTCTTATCCGTTTTCTTTGCAGCGCCTGGGCTTTTAACAGAAGATTCCTGTGTCATATATTGCTGTATCGAGCTTATACCGGCATTACTTTTAGGGGGTTTTGAGGCAGCACCTCTTGTTGACCTGCTCATTTTAAATCTGTTGTTTGGTCGAATTCTTTTCCCCAGTTTGGCGTTTTGAGAGAATGAAGGGGGGTACCCGATCACTTTACTGGTTCTTCCCGGATTCTGGAGGGTTCTTGCTGATATAAATACTGGTGCTGACGGCTCTTTAATTCTGTTGTTTACAATGCTTACTGATGTGGGGTTGTTTACCTTCCCCTTATTATAATTTTTTTTTTTTTTTAACCCCCCTTTATATGGGGCTCTCACCTCTGCTGGTAGTTTTTAATTCACCTACTTGCCCCCGGCCCACAGTCTTTTATATCACATTCAAACAGGTCTGTTGCTAGGGGGTAGGTGTTTTTTTTTTTTGTTTACCAGATAGGCCTCCCCATCACCATCCCTCGGGTACTTAGATACTTTTCCTTTTAGTTTTTAGGGCTTGTCCCTTAAGTCCTGTTGCCTCTCTATTGTGTTACCCCAATACGTGGACCAAGATCACACTATCTAGTTCTTTAGTGGGACACATGGGCACATGGAGGTGCGATTTTCTGTCTTCCTGTCTATCTGCTTTTTACTCAATTTTTAACCCCCCCCCTTAGTGTCCCCGATCAAAAGAGTTCACTGAGACCCCCGGCTCAAGGCCACGATATATTCAGCACAGGCTTACAGAGAGGTCTTACACTGAATCGCATTGAGTCGCAGAGTCGAAATTGCAAAGACAACAGACTCTAAATCGCCAAATCCTCCATCACCCGATTCTAAAGACATCTGCCTTAAGGTAACAAGGCCATCCGACTCAGGTTGCACTGCCCTGCACCAGCTTCAAAGTCACAGTTGTTAAAGCCTAGACTCATAATTCCATAACCATCCAGGTTTCAGTAGTTTTCAAGCTCAAGGTTGCGGCGGCGGCTGCCTCAAAGTGGTAAAGCCATCATAACTAACCCAGGGATGCAAAACCCTCAGACCTAATAATAGAGTTAGTATAATTCACCAAAGTTCCTTCCCTACTTTACTTGGTAGGACCCAGTCATCTGAGGTTAACCATGTATTGTTATGCATAGTTTTACGAATATTTTTACTTTGCCCTGCCGCATACAGTAATTTCTCCACTTAGGGGGGGGGGGGGTAGTTGCAGGGGGCGGGCTCACCGGGCCCTGTCTGTTCTCGGCTCCTAGGAGCGCCTCACCCAATCCTTGTTTCGCCTCCCGTTTGATGCTGCGACACATGCTGTAAGGCTTGTCTCTCTGGCTCCACAGGGGGCTGTGTGCACCTTCGCCACAGTGCCGTCGCCTCTACGCCCTGCGGACTCCAAGCGTTGCGGTCCAGATCCACATCCAAGCGGATCGCGGGTCGCGGGGGTTCCGGGTGGGTTCCTCCTCGTGGTCCTGGTCCGGATCCAGCCCAGCCTCTCACGCCGGGTCGGTCCGCCTTGGGTCTCACGGAGCTTCGCTGCTCCGCTCACAGCCACGGAGCATTCCTGCAGCCCCTCCCTCCTACACACGTCACGTCCTCATCACGTGACCTATGACCAGCCACCCATCTTGATCTCCTGTAGTTCTGAGGCCACTATATAATCTCGAATCTTATCCTTCTTCCCTCCATCCGTTACCCCCCTTAATGCCTGGTCTATATTATATAGCGATGAAAAGAAACTGTGAAATTCAGCTGCTATTGCTTGGGAGTCTATTATTTGCTTATTTCCTGCTCTAATATTATGAACATGACGTTGTTCCTGTTGTTTCTTAAGTTGTCTAGCTAATAATTTCCGACTCTTGTTTCCCTATTTGTAAAAACGATGGGCAAAGTATCTCTGCTTGTTTTGAACTTTTCGATCCAGTAACTGTTTTAGGTCTATCCTTAACTTTTCCAATTTCTGCGCCTCTTCTAACTTCCGATGAACCTTATGTTTAATTTCCGTTTTTTTGTATCTCATCCAGTATTGTGACAATCTCTTTTTGTCTCTCTCTCTCTTAATACTTGCTCTCAAAGAGATAGGTTCTTCTCGGATAACCACCTTGTGAGCCCCCCATACCACCTGGTCTGATACCCCTTCAGTCATATTAGTCTCAAAAAATTGTGTTAATTTATGGGAAAGGTACTGCACGTTCTTTTTATCGTCCAAGATGGATTCATTCAATCTCCATGTTCTTTCCACATCCCCCATTGATACTGGATTTACAGTTAAACTTATAGGTGCGTGGTCAGATATGGTGATTGATTCAATAGACGAAGAAGCGACTCGACTCAAATAATATTGGTCTATCATCAACATATCAATCCTTGAATAAGTGTTGTGTGTTTTGGAATAACAACTATAATCTCCCATTCATGCAATACTCTCCACGTATCCACCATATAAATGGAGCAAAGGCTCTTTTTAACACATCTCAATGCTCTGTATGATATTAAAAAAATTTCCCTTTGAGCTGTCCAGACTAGGCTCAAGGGTTATATTTAAATCCCCTCCCATTATCAATACACCTTCTTTGAAATTTTCCAGAGCGTCTAAAGTTTTAATCAAAAAGTTGACTGTCTTGGCTATTACGAGCATGGATTGTGGCTAAAGTATAATACTGGCCCTGAATCTCCCCCTAACGAAAAGAAACCGCCCTTCTGGATCCTCCTGTGTCTCTATATTCATCAGGGGACATTGTTTATGTATTGCTATTGTCACACCTCTGGCTCTAGGAATAGGTGAGGGCGAGTGGAACCACTGATTATATGTTACGAGAAGCATGCGAGGGGTCACCCTTGCCACAAAGTGTGTTTCCTGCAAGAAAACAATATCTGCCTTCATATGATTCAGTTCATGCCAGAGACGGCCCCTCTTACCACTTGAACAAAGACTCCTCACATTGTAAGAAATTATTTTCACTCTACTTGCCATTCTTCTTGTTCCTCCCTATGACTCCCCTGTCAAACGCCTCTCTTATAAAAGTACAAGCGACTGGACGGGGGGGCGGGTTGTATGCACCAGGGAGGAGAAAGCCCAAACCAACCAAAAAAAGGACACACACACGCACTAAAAAAAAAACTCCCACACCCTCCCCCACCCTATTTGGGAGTGAACTCAATGCGGGGGTATCATCCCTGCCCCGACCTCTCCTCCTTTCTGCCTACTGCAGATTACTGGTCCTTTTTCTCTGACCTTTCCTATTGGTGCCCCCTGCCCCCTTTTTTCTTCTATAAATGGACCCCCTTTTACCGTGTCCATGTAAACCAGGGTTGTCCAAACTGTGGCCCTTTGCTAGCCTTTATCCGGCCCTTTGGGGCACTATTCCTTCCACCGATTTGAGGCACTATTCCCCCCACTGACACCAGCGAGGGGGGCTATTTCTTCCACTGATACCAATGATGGAATAGTATTCTTATTACTAATAGGGGCACTACTACTACTCCTACTGACCACAAACCTTAAGGCCATATTTATTCTCACTGATGCTGGTCCCAGGACATATTCTACCCCCACTGGCCACAATCCGGCCCTTCTAAATTCTGAAGGACAATAAACTGGCCCTTGGTTTGAAAAGTTTGGAGGCCCCCGATGTAAACCTTCCCAAATATGTACACCCCTTCCTAGGCCCCTACCTACATCCCGTGTACTCCGACCCCCACCCCCATCGTTATACTCAAGTAAAAGACACCTTGAGAAAAGAAAAGGGGGGAAAAACCCCTCTTCTTCACCCCCCCCCCCCCACTTTATTAATTTTACATATGTGAGCCTCTTCAACCATATTATCAATCTATATGTATATAATATATCTATTAATGTCCTAAGTATATGAGTGCATATGGCTCTACCTAGATATCTACACCCGACCTGTTAAACACGTCCTGTCCTCTAATTGCCCCCCCCCAAAAAAGGGGGGGGTAGAGGAGAAAGGAAAGAGGAAAAACAAAAACCCCCCAAAAAAAATTGCATAACGTATACTTAACATCTAGATCCTAAATTCAAAACATATACTCCATTGAGGCCTTCCCGCTCATGTACCAAAGCACCAAAAAAAGGGGGGATAGGGGGTGAAGGCAGCGCACATTAAAGTGGGGAGGCACCCCTACATCCCAAAATCCCCATACACCCCTTCCTCGCAGTTCCCTTCCCACCCCCCTAAAAAACAAGACAAGAAGAAATGATGTATATCCTCCCTCTTTATTTAATCAGAGGGGGCCTCCTCCACTCCCACACTCTTGAAGTGCAGGGCCTATCCCCCCTTTTCCCAACCCTCCCCCTTATCTTACACAAGTGAACCCCCTTTTAACCCCATTGAAAAATTGCTCTCAACCTTCCCAAATATGTGAGCCCCTCCCTTGGTACCTACATACCTCCTGTGTACTTAAAGCAAGCGGGGGTATTCACACCTTAAAAAAAAAAAACATTACATTCAGCCGAGTTGTGATAATGAAATGATGCTGACCTTTTTTTTTCTTGCCGTACATAGCGTTTTATCTATATTTTCACCGCGGCTTCCGGGTAGAGACCCGACGTTCGGCTTCTTTCGGCAAGTCGTGACGCGCTGTATGCGCCGGTGGGAAGCATGTCAATCAATTAGCATGTGAATAGGAACGCCCAGTCCCGCGGGATTCCCTACCCGGAAGCTGCGGTGAAAATATAGATAAAAAGCTATGTACGGAAAAAAAAAAAAAAGGACAGCATAATTTCATTAAAACAACTCGGCTCAATGTAACGTTAGAATTTTTTTTTTAGGGTGAACCCCCGCTTTAACCCCCGACTCCTTGGAGAAAAAAAAACAACAAGTGAAAAAAAAAATCAATAATAAAAAAAAAAAAAAAAACCTCCAATCTCTCACATAAGTGACATGCCTCCCCACCCCCCTCCACTGTATTTATTTCACATAAATACCCCCCTTAAACCTTATTATCCATATATATCTATTAGATTCCTACACGAGTACACATGGCCCCTCCTGAGTATTTTCAACATATACATCCAACATGTCAAACATAACCTGTCCTCGAATATGCCCCCCCCCCCCCTAAAAAAGAAAATTAGAGGGAAAGGGAGAAAAAATGGAGAAAAAAAATACAAAAAAAAAGAAAGTTCCTTCAGGTCTCCTTCTGTCTATTTGAATAGTTTTTTCGTCTTCTCGGAACTTGTTGCCACTTCTCTGGGGGTTGTAGGGGGGTTTCCTGGGTTGATCCTTCTCCAATCTAAAAAATCTACTGGGGGTAAATCTAGTGTCTCCACAAACAGCCATATATCATCTCTGGTACAAAGAGTAGCTGTCTTTCCATTTTGTGAGGCCGTCAGGCTGAATGGGAATCCCTACCATGCTTTAACCACTTGACCACTGGGCACTTAAACACCCTTAATAACCAGACCAATTTTCAGCTTTCGGTGCTCTCACAGTTTGAATGACAATAACTCGGTCATACAACACTGTAACCAAATGAAATTTTTGTCCTTTTTTTTCCCACAAATAGAGCTTTCTTTTGGTTGTATTTGATCACCTCTGCGTTTTTTTTTTTTTGCTATAAATGAAAAAAGATCGAAAATTTTGCAAAAAATAATAATTTTTCTTCATTTTTATTATAAAATTTTGCAAAAAGTAATTTTTCTTCATAAATTTGGCCCAAAATGTATACTGCTACATATCTTTGGTAAAAAAAAAAAAAAAATGTTGGATATTATTTAGTCTGGGTGAAAGTTATGGGGTCTACAAACTATGGTACCAATTACTGAAAATTTATGAATTTCATCACACCTAATGTACTGACAGCCTCTCTCATTTCTTGAGACCCCAACATGCCAGAAAAGTACAAATACCCCCCAAATTACCCCTTTTTGGAAAGAAGACATTCCAAGGTATTTAGAAAGAGGCCTGGTGAGTTTTTTAAAGTTGTCATTTTTTCCCACAAAATCAAGATTTTTTTTTTCCATCAAATTTTCATATTATTAGGTTATTTCTCACACACAGCATATGCATACCACAAATTACACCCCAAAACACATTCTGCTATTCCTCCCGAGTATGGCGATACCCCATGTGTGAGACTTTTACACAGTGAGGCCACATACAGAGGCCCAACATGCAGGGAGCACCCAGGCCAATTCTGACATTTCTCTCCTACATGTAAAAATCATCATTTATTTGCTAGAAAATTACATAAAACCCCAAAACATGATATAAAGATACCTCACATGTGTGGTTTGAACACCGTTTTTATATGTGGGCGGGACTTGCGTATGCGTTCGCTTCTTCATGCAAGCTTACGGGGACAGGGGCGCTGTATGGCCAGAGTATTGCCCAGAGTATTGCCCAGAGTATTGCCCAGAGTATTGCCCAGAGTATTGCCCAGAGTATTGCCCAGAGTATTGCCCAGAGTATTGCCCAGAGTATTGCCCAGAGTATTGCCCAGAGTATTGCCCAGAGTATTGCCCAGAGTATTGCCCAGAGTATTGCCCAGAGTATTGCCCAGAGTATGGCCAGAGTATGCCCAGAGTATGCCCAGCCAGAGTATTGCCAGAGTATTGCCCAGAGTATTGCCCAGAGTATTGCCCAGAGTATTGCCCAGAGTATTGCCCAGAGTATTGCCCAGAGTATTGCCCAGAGTATTGCCCAGAGTATGGCCAGAGTATGGCCAGAGTATGGCCAGAGTATGGCCAGAGTATGGCCAGAGTATGGCCAGAGTATGGCCAGAGTATGGCCAGAGTATGGCCAGAGTATGCCCAGAGTATGCCCAGAGTATGCCCAGCCAGAGTATTGCCCAGAGTATTGCCCAGAGTATTGCCCAGAGTATTGCCCAGAGTATTGCCCAGAGTATTGCCCAGAGTATTGCCCGAGTATTGCAGAGTATGCCCAGCTGAGGTATTGCCGAGTATTGCAGCAGGGATGGCTGAGCAGGGAAGGAGGGATGGATGGATCTGTGACTACATTTGTCACAGATCCAGCCCGCAGCACTGCCGCTGCCATCCGCTCCCTCCCCTCTCCTCTCACACTGTACCGATCGGTACAGAGAGAGGAGGGAGGAACCGGCGTCAGCACATGACGCCGCTTTGTTGACAAGTGATCAGCGGCGATTTACCGTGATCCGTGATGCGCCGGGTCCTCTGGACCCGGCGGTCACGGATGTTCCCGTGTGCGCGCCTCAGGGGGGCGCGCGGGAGCGCGATTCTAAAAGGCCGTTAATTAACGGCCACTTAGAATCAAGCAACCGCCCTATAGCCGTACTTTCGGTATAGGGCGGTTGCAAAGTGGTTAAGGTAAAAAAACATCTGACAGCACCGCCCCCCCGAGCCCCCGGTTTTACTTACCTGACCGTTCGAAATTCCCGGGCGCATGCTTGTCATCCTGTTCGGTTCCCAGCCTGGCCGTTAATTGGCTAGGCTGGGTGGATTGATAGCAGCGCAGCCACTGGCTGGCTCTGCTGTCAATCACAGCGGATGGTGCGGCGCGCCAGGGCCGAGTGATACAGTCGGCGGCTATGGCTGCCGCTGTATCACGGGAGTGCGCTCGCAAAAGCTTTCCACCATGTAAGCTTGCTCGCATGAAGGTAGAAAGCTTTTGTGAGGAGGAGCCGAGACAGCCGCAGAGGGACCCCAGAAGACAGCGTTCGGGGACACTCTGTGCAAAACGAGCTGCACAGTGGAGCCAAGTATAACATGTTTGTTAATTAAAAAAAAAAACAATTCTGCCTTTAGTGTTCCTTTAACAAATGGCATTACATATATCCTGGCTTCTTATCTTATTCCATTAGAAGTGAGGAACACCATTAAAGACAAAGTTAAAAAGTCATTCCAGGGTAGATTTCCTCCTCCTGTGTCTTCTCACATCTAATGTCCCCGATGTATTATATTTACTGTATATTACTGTGTATTGCACTTCCCTGTGTACTACTATTAATTGTTGTCCTTTTTTCAATAATTTAGCAATACTTTAACAGTAGTCACAGGCCAATGCACTAATGGCAGATATAGGCTTTCACAACTGTATGGGCTGGCCCCCAATACACAGACTGGCTTTTATACATAAAAAAAAAAAAAAGAAGTAGATGTAAAGTGGAAGTTGTGGATCTGCAGAGAAAAAAGGAGAGAGGCTGTTTCGCCAACTGGCGATAATATATCACTTCTTCTATGGAGGCAACAGGCAAACAAAATATCAGCATAGATCCACAGCTCTACAGACTTTGAGTGTGCACCGGGATTATCTGTATTTGCAGACAGATATACAGTCCAGCTAGTGCTTAGTTTAGCAGATTGAATATACACACATCCCTATGTGTCTTCACATGAGCTTTTCCACAAGTGAGCATGCATATCTAGAAAACACTATCTGCTATTCAGCATAGTTCAATTCCGTTTGTTTCCCTTTTACAGTCCAGTCAGTTTTGCAATTGCTAACAAGTCTCTGTGGCTAGAGGGCTGAAATACTGTCTCACTGTAGGTTTTGAATTAAGCACTTGCAGAGAACTAAATTAACAATTAAGCACTGGTAAGGCAGATTAGGTGGAGATATCATTACACTGTGCCTTTAAATTAACCCCTTGCGGAGTCATGCTTAGATGCTGGGCACAAGCAAGGCAATTTAGAGAGAAAAATATACAGACTCTGGGTACAGTCCTTTCAACAGTTGTTATACAGTAGTACCTCCTTTTTCTGCTCCTCTGATGTCCTTTTCAGCTTGGGACACTCCAGGAGATGATTCTCAGCCTGTCTGTGTCACAGCTCCACTTTCTTCTCCCCCTGTGTGCTACGAGTCATCTATGCAGCCGTGTAAGTCTCGGGAGAGATGTCTGGGAGGCACTATCCCAGCTGATGCTAATTGACACTGTATTGTGTGAAAGTACTATTGATAATATGTGTTGTGAGTTAGCAATCTCTAAAGGTCAGACGTCTGACTTATGTTTACTAAAGGAATGTGTATTGAATAGCAGGCGAGATAAGCTAAAGTCATAACGTCTGCCTTGTCAGCTATAGTAATTAACTCATGTAGATTCGGTGCCAGAAAGTCTAACTAAAATAATGTGTATTGGAGGCTTGTTAGTACCCATTGTATGATGCTGTGGGTAGAGTGTGTCATTGTCCATTTGTTTACTGCAAGTATTTTTTTTAACTGTATAAAAGCCTGAGTTTTACCACTAAACTTCTATCTGTTTGGAACCAGAGAACAGAGAGCTGTGTCTCATTTGTCTGGGGAATTCTTACGGGTCCTGTCTGCTGGATTGTGGAGTGTCGATAAGCTGTCGTGGGCTGGTGGAATGGAATATCGTAAACGGCGTTAACCCCTGACCGTTACAATTGTTGGCTAGCAGTGGGATGATTCCATTGCCAGAAGAACAGCTACAAGAGGACGCAGGACCAGTGGCGTCACTAGGGTTGGTGTCACCTGGTTCGGTAATACTTGGTGACACCCCCACCCCCTGACACTAAGCAGGCTAGTGCATTAGTTCGGCTCTCCCCCTTAACCTACCATAATGGATGGAGCTGGGATGGAATTGGGTGGATGGCTGGAGCTGGGATTGGATTGAGGTGGTAGATAGAGCTGGAATGGGATCAGGGGAATGGATGGAGCGGGGATGGGATCAGGGGATGGATGGAGCGGGGGTGGGATCAGGGGATGGATGGAGCGGGGATGGGATGGGGTGTGGATGGAGGGGGGATGGGATGGGGGGTGGATGGAGCGGGGATGGGATGGGGGTGGATGGAGCGGGGATGGGATGGGGGTGGATGGAGCGGGGATGGGATGGGGGGTGGATGGAGCGGGGATGGGATGGGGGGTGGATGGAGCGGGGATGGGATGGGGGTGGTTGGATGAGCGGGGATAGGATGGGGGGTGGATGGAGCGGGGATAGGATGGGGGTGGATGGAGCGGGGATAGGATCAGGGGGGATGGATGGGCGCAGTTAATGGATCAGGGGGGGATGGATGGCGCAGTTAATGGATCAGGGGGGGATGGATGGCGCAGGGATAGGATCAGGGGGATGGATGGCGCAGGGATAGGATCAGGGGGGATGGATGGCGCAGGGATAGGATCAGGGGGGATGGATGGCGCAGGGATAGGATCAGGGGGGATGGATGGCGCAGGGATAGGATCAGGGGGGATGGATGGCGCAGGGATAGGATCAGGGGGATGGATGGCGCAGGGATAGGATCAGGGGGATGCATGGCGCAGGGATAGGATCAGGGGGGATGCATGGCGCAGGGATAGGATCAGGGGAGATGGATGGGCGCAGGGATAGGATCAGGGGAGATGGATGGCGCAGGGATAGGATCAGGGGAGATGGATGGCGCAGGGATAGGATCAGGGGAGATGGATGGCGCAGGGATAGGATCAGGGAGAGGATGGTGGCAGCGCGGGGATAGGATCAGGGGGGTGGATGGCGCCGGGATGAGCGATCGGCGCGGGGGGGGGATGCGCGGGATGGAGGAATCGGGGGGGATGTGGATGGGCGCCGGATAGGATCGGGGGGATGGATGGGCGGGAGGATGGCGCAGGTATAGGATCAGGGGGGATGATTGGAGCAGGGATAGGATGAGGGAGGATGGATAGAGAGCGGGTATAGGTACATACCTGTACCTGCATGTGCCCCAGCCGCGCCATTCTGCTGCGTACGTATATGCAGGAGGCGGTCCTTAAAGTGGATGTAAACCCCCAATTTTTTTTTTTTTTTATGTCACAATGTAAAGTATAAGATTTCCTATCATCTGTGCCCAGTCTTGCCACACAGAGTTAATCCAGATCTGAGTAATCCTCTTAATGTTCAGTGAAAATGAACAGCCTCCAGATAAAAAACCTGCCTAAACAAAAAGTCAGTTTTCTCTCTTCTTGCTTTGAGTGACAGGTTATTTACATATCTAGCTTGGACATGTTTATCATATGTTATGTTTATCATAACATGAGGTATAAAAAGTGAGAAATCCACCCCGCCCCCACATAACACATCCTGGTAATATACAATGAACTTTGGATCACCTCATGTTATGATAAACAAAACATAGCATATGATAAACATGTCCAAGCTAGATTTGTAAATAACCGGTCACAAAGCAAAAACAGAGAAACGGACTTTATACGTTTTTATCTGGAATTCTGTTAATTTGCACTAAACATTAAAAGAGGATTACTCAGCATTGGATTAACTCTGTGTGGCAAGACTGGGCACAGCACAGATAGGAAATCTTATACTCTACATTGTGACATCAAAACATTTTTTTTTGGGGGGTTTACACATCCACTTTTAGCGGTTTAAAGGATATGTGCTAGGGGGGGCTTTGGTAGGCAGAGGAATCGTGTTGGGTGGGGGATCAAGCTTCATATCTGCAAGGCACCTAGAAAAATAAAAGCAACATAAAAAAGCCCCATAAAGTAACTCCAACCAATCTGAAAAGAACTGCACCCCCTAGCACCTATTTCTCTAACCCCTCCCCCCTAAAATAACTCCCTGGCAAACACATAGTTGTATCAATGCCCCCACCGCGGCCCCTCCCCCCCAACCCTCCAACCACTGTATGTCCCTCTCCTCTCCTTCGGAACAGCCCGGGCACCCCAAACCAGTCCGTCTCCTCCTGTGCTCACCTAATCTGAGCTCTCCTTCCCCACTCTCTCCCCGCACATCGCAAGGAACAGAGGAGATCCTGGAATGGAAGGAGGGAGCCGCGGCGCCCCTCTCAATGCAGTGCCAGTCTGAGCCAGGTAATTGCCGTGTGTGGGGACGGTCAGAGCCCGGGCACCCAGTCCCAGTCAGTCCTCTGCTGCCTCACTCCCTACTCCCCCCTCCCCTGTCCCTCACTCCCTCCTCCCCCACTCTCCCTGCACATCCAAGGAGCAGAGGCGAGACATGGAGATCCTCCAAGGGAAGGCAGGGAGCCGCAGGTAGGGTGCTCCTCTCAATGTGGCGCCAGTCTGAGCCGGTATTGCCGTGGTGTGGGGGGGACGGTTGGGACCCCGGGGCACCCAGACCGGCGGGAACCTCCCAGCACAGGAGATACCTGCAGTCACTCTGCCGCCTCAAACTATCCTCCCTCCCCCACTCTCACCCTCCCCCGCAAGGAGCAGAGATCATCCTGGGAGGGAAGGAGGGGCCCATGCGCCCCTCTCAATGTGGTGCCGAGCCCTGAGCTAGGGCGAGTAAATTGCCGTGTGTGAGGACGGTCCTGGCCCCCCCACGGCACCCAAGACCGCAGTCAGTCCTCTCCTTTGCCTCACTCCCTTCCCTCCCCCAGCTGTTGTTTTCCGGCAAGGAGCAGAGAGATATCCCAAGAAGGGAATGAGGGAGAGGTAGCCGCGGCGCCCGTCCAATGGCGGCACCAGTCTGAGCCGGTATTGCCGTGTGTGTGGGGACGCCCAGGCGGACCCAAGCACCCAGAATCCCAGTCACAGTCTCTGTGCCTCACTCCCTCCTCCCCCGCACATGGCATGGAGCATGATGAAAATGAATGAAAAACTTATATAGCGTGGCACATGCGAAACTCAATCGCCTCACATGTTCGCGGACTCTGGTCTGCCGCTGCTTTGTTATCTGGTCTCCCAGGCCTCAAAAGAGCAGAGTTTTTTTATCTGTCTTCTGAAGCTCGAGTGGTTTCCCTTCCACCCCCCCCCTTTACCCCCCCTCCTTGAACAACCGAATGTTGGTTGGTAAAGCGTTCCCATAGTCTGGGACCCTTGGAAAGGCAAACCTTTCTTTTTCTCTTTGGACTTGTATCTGCTATTGGGTACCAGTTGACCCAAATTTTGGTCGGTGGAATGGAAAAAACAGAAATCGCTCAGAATGAGCGATTGGTAATTGTGGGGCTTTTCTATCTTTTCGCATAGAAGTATTGCGGGCCTTACCCATGGATGCACTTATGTGTCAGACAGACAAGGGCTTTAAAATAAATTCTGTCTTTTAAAAACCATACTATGAAGCTTAAATTAAAAATGAAAAAACATGGATTAAAAAGTAAACTTGGCTAATAAAGCTAAAACATAATTCTAATAAAAAAACGAGCGATTTGGTACTGGCAACCACTGAAGGGGCTCTGCAAAAATGGAGTTCACATTGTTATCCCTCAGAGTATTTTTTTTTTTTTTGGGTTAAAGGGAATTCTGCGTAGTCCCGCCATCACAAGTCTGTGCGATCCGGTGACTACTGACCGATTGTCTAATCTATTGCAGACCGAGACGATTTGGTACTTGAAAAGTCCGAGGTCAAGGGGTTGTTGATAGTCCCCAATTCTGGTAGTTCACGAATTGTTTCCCGGAACATCGACTGCTATACTCTTTCCTTTTTGGGGATAAAGAGAGATAAGTCTTGCGTAGTATTCGGGTGGGGCGAAGCAGAATGGTGAGATCCCCCGGCTAAGCTGATCCGCTGTCTGACCCTAAT